>OW121846.1:141414589-141620492 GCA_933228895.1 Platycnemis pennipes
TTATCACGATTAATATGCACCTTATCAAAGGCATATCTTCATTTACAATAAACGCTACTCATTCACGATTGAGTCTACGCATTTCAGCTTCTTTGAGGGACTTTCAGGCGTGTTAGAAATGAGAAATCTGGAACGTGAACACAGATCTATTATCACAACCAATCAGAAAATATATAAGAGTCGCTTATAATAATACATAGCAATAGGAGTTGTTAATTCCCCAAAATGGTTAACTTCCAACTGCACACGAAAATAAAAAAATTGCGCAGAGGTTTATTCCCTTGCTCTTTTTAACAACTTGCAGCCAAGTTATTGGTTTTAAATTAGCATTACTGGAAAGCTATTAGAAGAGTTTTTAATTATTTCATAACCTTTTCAATGTCCTTTCCTATTTGCATAGACATTTCGCCTGAAGCACTATTAACGACCTACATTCACAGAAAAAATTTTAGTATAATCTTAGCATTAGCTCTCAATAGAAATCGGAGTAAATAGTCACAAAATTATATCTTTGAGTTGTATTTAATTAGGGCGTGAGGACTTTAAATAATTGAAGTAATTTTCACCCCAGTACGAAACTCCGTAGGTAGAAATCATAGAAGTACTCCTCCTGGAGAAGTACCTAATACTTAATGCATGTTAGAAATCACCCAATTACGGTATTGATTTCAATAATTTCAAACAAACCCTAGAGAGGATAATGGACACCATGTCGTCGACTCCGAAGAGTGATATATTTTCTATTATGCTATTGCAATTACAAACTCCGAAAATACTGAGGTAATCTCAATAATTGAAACTTTTGGGCAATGCATTGATGAAAAGGTGGAAAGGGGACCTAACGGTCTAAAACACTATGTCCGGATGGCACCAGAGGTATTCACATAATAGGGAGAGGAATGATTAAAAATCCATGTAACCAAAGTTAAGAACCAAGAGCCTCTGTGCGGTGAGCCCTTCTACAGCCACTACAGGCGACTTTCAAATAATGCTGGTATAATGTAGGTGGAAAATTTTTAATAATGCCGTTCGTAATAAAATTGGAATTGTATATATTCCTCACAGTACGATAAGTATGGCAACCAGAGAGCTCACGAATATTATGAACACTTGTAACTCGAAGGCAAGAAAGCTTAAAAAATACGCTAATCCCTTTTCTAGCACACTTCACCAAACGTAAAAAGCTAATTTTCTGAACCCTTACAATAAGGTTCATCAATGATTCATTTTCGTTCGAATTGTAGAGGGTTTATTACGATTACGTAGGACTCCGAAAAATAATCAGACACGAGTGTCACTTCCCTAAAAGGGGAAATACTCTTATGTGCACATAAATAACGTTCGTTTGAAAAGGATTAAATTTGGTATCGTTTGTAAGACCACTTCCAACTGAAATGCTATTATTGCGATGCACTACTGAACACACATTTGATAGAAGCCAGCATAAATTTTAAATAGCGCACCCAGAATGCGTCTTGGCAGCCTGAGAAATATTACCCATTCATCCTCTTCCCCACCGTACACCAACGCTTACACCCAACTAGTTTCATTACTACTATCTTCATACACTCATTTTTTGGCTCTTGTTCTCACAGCCGAGGAGGAAGACGACAAGTAATGTAATCAGCGTAAATTACCCACGGCAGAAGTCATTACGCAGGCAAACGGTGACGAGCGTTGACATCACTAGATTTGAACAGCCCAGCAGATTTAGAGCAGGATGCGGGAGGAAGTGCAGGGGCGGCTGGGGGCGTCGTCGCCCCACTCGCCCCCTCACTCCCCCACGGCCGCCGCCCGGGGCGATGATTACGACGCGGGGGCGGGGAGGGGGGCCCTTCAAGTCCCCGCCGCGCTCATCCAGGCGAATTCCCACGCACCCGCGCCTCGCCGCGCCCACACCATCTCGCGCAATGCCTCGGGCATTCCGGATGCACAACCCACGGACACACTCCCCGCGCCTGATATGCGTGTCCGGCACCCAGCCACACCATGAGTGCACGACTACCTCTCTCTCTCTCTCTCTCTCTCTCGAGGTTGCACGCCGGGAGCTCGGTACAAGGTGTACTTGCACGAGACTAACAGACGCCAAGACTAACAATAAAATGTCCTTCTTTCCTCGTACAATTAGGAATATGAATAGCTGTAAATATATCCAATAGCATAAATACGAGTGTATTAATGGATTGCATAGGTAGTCACACTGGTATAAGGACTTAAAGCTAACCCAACTAACAGAATGATACTGAATGCTTGCATTGCTACTTTTATCTTTTGAAAAAATTGAAGTTTTGACAAGTATATCATTACTAATTCCTTTTTGATGTGTGATATATAATGCATGTTTGAATGCACGAATTCACCCCATGCTACACACCTTTATGGTGGCTTGCAGGGTATTATGTAGATGCAGATGAATAAAACCCGCAACGACGTTAGCAATAAAAGATTGTTTGCTCAATATTATTGCTTGCTTGGTGCTCATTCACCCCCTGCCCCATACCCTTGCGGTGCTTGGCAGGGTATTACGTACATGTAGAAGCATCTACATGGTCATCGCCCCACTCACCCAATTCATACTACTTTGGCAGTTATTACGGGGATCCCAAGAGTTATTCTGTTGTGTAAACCCATTCAAAAGTTTGTGACCATAACAGCAAGAAGACATAACACTCAGAAATCCCAGACTAAAATAACTGCAATTTCACACACTAAGCAAATAGTTTAATCTACACAACCGAAGTTACCAGAAACATAAGGATAGGTAACCCGGATGTCTGGTCTTCATCACAACCGTAAGATGGATAAGCAAGCCATCACAAAGCTGATGTGAGCGAGTGTATTATCAGACGGATTAGGAGCATGCAATTTAGAGGCATGCAATCCACTTCCACGTAACTGTATACCTGCATACCGTAACATGTTTATCTACTTAATACGTTGTAAGCAGAGTATTTATTTTGCAACTGCTCAAGGCATAGCTTCAAAAGAAAACGAAAATGCTCTACTTTTGAGAACGGATAGGTACCCCACAATCTCCATAATGTTGGAAATGACTTTCAGGGCCTCATCATGACTTCAGGACAAAGCACTGACCGGAGTTAAAGTAATGTTCGTGGGAAAATGATGTGAAATTTGCCGGCCGAGTCTCAGATAACGGTAATATGCTCCTGTACTAACCTGAAGGTCACGGTTTCTAGGCCCACCTAAAACCTTAGTCCTGAAAATTTGGGATAAATTAAAATTTGTAATACACACAATTAAATAATGAAAGAGGGAGTTTGAATATGCCATACTCACGCGAGAAACAATAGGTCAAATCATGGAGATGATTAGGGTAATGATAGTCGATTTTGGTTTTGCGCGAATCTAAGATAAACGGAAATATGCTAACTGCTAAAGTTCACTGCTAAAATCAGAACAACAAAATTACTGAACAACACCCCCCCTGGCTACGTGCCTGGTATGAAGGTGTAGAGGAAATAATCAGATAAGAAGACAGAAAGAGAGTAGGATGTAGACGATGGGTGACCGAAAGGCAAATCTGAGTAGGAATTCTCTATCAATACCTAACCCTAGCTGGTAGAAAACTATCAATAAAAAAATCGATACCTTTAATGAAGTAGTATTTTATATACTGGCACATGTTCGTAATCCATGTAAGGTGATTATTCAATAAATGCGACAATCCTTTCACAACAAAAAGAAGAAGAAAATAAATCGCTAAGAAATTACAGTAGTACGTGTAAGTGAGGAAAACATACTAAATAAATTAATAATTTAAAAAACCTTCCAACAACATCAACCGAAATATGCTTAGTATGGTCCCGAAACAGAGAAGGGAGAGAGAGTAAATCGTGGGTTTAAATCCAATGTCTTTCAAATTAAAATTGCAACGAACTCAACCCACTACATGGGGCTCCAGTCTCTATGAGTCGTCCGAGCTCTTATGAGGGTCGGAATTGACCGAGCGCTCTGATTATGGCGCTCGTAACCAGTGACCCTCCAAATGGCTTGACAATGGCTCCGGAAACCGTCATGTCCCTAGGATGGAGGGCCTGGCGGCGAAGGATGTCAGCAGTGGGGGAGAGGGAAGCAGAACGTCGGCCCATGAGTTTAATAACGACCAAACGCCACAAATCTCGTGCAGCGTGAACGCCGCTCCAAAATGACTCAAAAAAAGCGTATCGAATTTCCAGAAACGAAAGATAAAGTAACATTCCCTGTTTTAAATAGTAGGTTGTTCAGTTTCCCATTAAAATATTTCAACATAATTCTCTTCCACTCCTCAAAGGACCCCTTCCTTCGTCATCCGCTCCAACCACTTCATCTTCTTCGCTCTTTAACGAAAACCATATCCAATACTTAAATTTTTGTCTTTTCAGCGGCTGTTGCCACCCATGCCTCATTACCATAAATAAGCATGCTCCAGATCTAATTCATTTCTTCCTTACATTCTCATTTGTCATTCCTCGCTCATTTAAGGCTGAGCTTCTTTTAACCAGGGGAGCACGCACCAAAAGGATGGTAAAAGCGTCGTCAGGGTTCGACACATTACGATAAAAAGATAGCATTCACATCACAGGTGTAGGAACCAAAAGTTTTAGCTATTTATATCAGTTTTTAAGTCCATATCAATATGCTGATATTGCAGCATTTAGCAAATGGCATTTAGACGCAGATAGCCTAATTCTCTTTCTATATAGTTACTAAAAATTGGATATTTTTGAGAGGGAGATCGAGAATACACCACGAGAATCCAAGAGACGTCAGTAACTTGATTGCTCATAAACAGCCAACATGGGTTCCGGAAAGGTAGATCTTGCGAGACACAATTAGCTTTATTCGTACACGATATTTTAGTCTACGGCGAAAACAGTACAGAAGTTGATGCAATATTTTTAGATTTTAAAAAGGCATTCGATAAAGTTCCTCATGATAAATTAATCTTGAAGTTAGACAGTTTGGTATAAATAAAGACGTTGTATGTTGGGTAAAAGAATTATTAAGTGGGCGAGAGCAGAGGGTATCATGTCGGACACAATCTAAGTCACATCGGGAGTTCCCTAGGGTAGCGTGGTAGGCCCGCTTCTATTTCTTTTATACATAAACGATTTGGGTACCTTAGTTAGTAGTAAGCTTAGACTATTTGCAGACCATGCAGTAATGTATAGGGGTACATCAAAATAAGAAGACATGACATCGCTTAGTAAGGATTTAGATGCAATTCAAGAGTGTTGCGACAAATGGCAGTTAGAACTTAACCTTAAAAAGTGTTTAACTATCAATTTTTGGAGGCGGAACAATTCGATAGAGCGATCCAATAAAATTAATAACACGAAGATTGAGAGCATTGAAATCATAGGGTAATTAGGTGTAACAATCACTAAGGATTTATCGTGAGGAAGACATCCGAGAAATATGCGGCCGAGCGAAGAGAAAGCTAGGATTAATAAAAAGAGTACTTGGGAAATGTGATGAGAAGACAAAAGAGCGATGTTACTTTTCACTAGTTAGGCCCCACCTTGAGCATGTAGCCAGTGTATGGGATCCTAATGAATTAGGTTTGATCAGAGAACTAGACAGTGTGCAGCGTAGAGCAGCTAGGTTCGCTAAAAGGTGTTACGATAGGTTGAGTAGTGTATCAGTATTAATACTAGAATTAGGGTGGGGATCATTATCAGAGCGTAGGTTAAAGTACAGATTAAATCTATTAGAGAAATTTCAATCGCATAGCTTTACTGAAGATGTTAGGCATATATTAAAAACACCAGCGTATTATGCTAGATTCGACCACATAAATAAGATTAGAGAGATAGATAGCCGTACTGATCGATTCAAAATGGCATTCTTTCCCCGTACTATAGAACAGAATAGCCAGCATAGGAAAGGGATAGGTAGGGGAAATATTTTACATCTACATCTACATAATACCCTGCAAACCACCGTAAAGGTATGTGGCAGGGGGTGAACTCTCACCAAAATGCACTACATATCATGCATAAAAAAGGATTAGACCTTGTATAGGTACTGTTCAAAACTACGCTATCTAAGGAGTATTTTAGAGTAGACTGTAGTGCATGATGCATGTATTAATCCCTTAAATACTATAGATACTAACAATCTAGTTGCATGAGACCCAATAGTTGCTGGTGTGCATGTTAATATTAATGTTAATGCTGCTTGGTGAACTTCGCCCCCTGCCACACACCCTCGCGGTGGCTTGCAGGGTATCGTGTAGATGTAGATGTAACTGTAAAGGTGAAAAACCACTGGAATAAGGAGAATCATGATGCAGGGAGCGTAGAGAGATGATCACATTGTAAGTTTATTACATTACATTATTACAATACATTATTCACCCGAAGACGGACACGCCAACATTTAAATGTTTCGATAAAAACACACGGAAACTCGACCTCGTACAACATCGCTGTGACAAAAAATAATCCTAATTTTCTTAAAAATTAAGGCACAATTACCATAATACCGTATGAGTACTTTTTCAGTAAATTTTCGGAAATGAAAACGAATGTACATACTATATACCGTCTAACCATATCTTACAAGTTAATGTAAAACGTATGGCCAACATTGACCTAAAAATGGGTTTATATTTTGAAGAGATTTTTAAAATGCAGAGACCCATAAAATTAAAGCCACACGTACAGGAAAATTATAATGAAAATGCTTTTATCTTAAACTTGCAAGTACTGTTAGATGTTGTAGTGCCTGAAATATTGGCTTTCCATTCTGAGGGCACGGGTTCAAGTCCCGGCAGTGGCACAGGTATTTTGTTGGTACACCGGCACCCACCTGTGTGTCATATGCAGAAATCCTAGAGGACAGTACTCCGTCCGTCGGTTGGAACTTTTAACCTATGAACCCTAGGCGTCTTTCGTTAATGGTTTCGCTCTACACTTCCTCCTTTCCCTGAAAACTTACTACCGTATTTTTCACCTTCCCGAAATATTGAAATTGAACTTAGCCATCGGTCGCCTCACTCGGAGGATTAGTTAACGGTTCGCGACTGCCTTATCCAGTCCGAACGTTGGCTATCGTCATTGTTATGCCATATTTGTTTCGTGCAGTTAAGGAATGTTTCAGCGATGTTGCTTCATACCACTCTCTTAGTTTGGCAGACTGCGAAACTCTTCTTTATCAGGGTTTCGTCGTCCAACTTTCCCTGGAATAGCTAACCGAATTGTCTCTATGTCACATTACGTTGCGAGTAAGCAGCGATGCGCAAAACAAAAGCGAAATTGGCACTAGAATAACTCAGGCGAAGAGGGCATTCTACCACAAGAAGAATTTACCAACAGCTCGAAATACAAGTTTGAATGCAAGCAAGCGCCTCATTAGAATCAACATCTGAGGCATGCTTCAAATGCTGAGGCAACACACAGCCAACGTGAAGTCCGGATTTCATTGAATGAAAGGAGGTCTGACGAAAACTATAACGAGGAGATGGTACAATGTAGAGGACCACTACATCTTGCCATGACATGATGGCCTGAGGAACACTGCCATCAAGGGAAAAATGGGCGGGAAGAACGGAAAAAGAAGGCCTCGTATGAAGTATATAGAGCAAATAGCGAGGGGTGTTAAGGAGAAGAATTATTTAAGGCTCGAGAGATTGGCTGAGAGAAGTGAGCGTCAAGCGGCGGCGGTAAACCGATCCTGGAATTCATGACTGGTGCCCATGTCAAATCATATGAGCGAGGTATTTTAATTTTCGTAGTTTTATCATTGACAAGAGTTCGAGATTCTACATCTACATCTAAATAATACCCTGCAAGCCACCATAAAGGTATGTGGCAGGGGTGAATTCACATCAAACATGCACTACATACCATGCATAAAGAAGTATCAGTAATAACATACTAGTCAGTACTTCAATTTTGAAGACTATCGTCACGTCTCGTTTCGCCCTAAAATAAATTAAGTACCATAAAATGCTGTTACCTTCACGTACGTAATCGCTGAATCGGTGCACTCGATATATTAATAAATTTTATAATTTTTTAAATATACATTAAATTGGACACCGAACACATCAACTGCAAGTGAAATCAATGATTTTCATGATACTTTATGAATAAACTAGAAATATGAAACTAAAAACTGGTTAAAAAATATGTAGTCACAACGTGTGTACAGATAAATTCACAAAGGTGAAAAAATATAACCGTAAAAATAATGTAATTAGTTAAAGATAGAATGAACAATTTTGCTTCTCAAATCAGTCTAAACAATTTTCAGCTTTAAAACAGTTGAATGAAGATAAGTTTTTTATTTGACAGGCCAAATTTATGTACATTTCCCACGAGTTCACTCAGCAGGGGCGTCGGGACTATTTTCACTGGGGGGGCGAGCTTGAAAAGGCCCCAGCACCTAAGAAAAGGGCCCGGCACCTAAGAAAAGGGCCCGGCACCTAAGAAAAGGGCCCGGCCCCTAAGAAAGGAGCCCGTCGTCTACGAAAAGGGCACGGCGACTAAGAGAAGGGCCCGGCGACTAAGAAAAGGGCCCGGCACCTATGAAAGGGGCTCGCATTTTTAGCGGATAGGAGGGGTTAGAGATTAGAATATCGATAAAAGGTGTGAGAAAGTGAGCCAGGGGGCCGATTGTGTAACTCGGCTAACGTTCGATCGTTAGTGACCCGTTCACTCTCGATCGAGCTCACCGTCTTCGAACGAGGATGAAAACGGCGATTGTACAAGCTCGATCGTCAGCAGGCAATCGAAAGTTACGGTGTTGTCAGATTTACAGCATATTTCGCACTTGTTTCTCTTGTACGCATGCGCAAAGACCATTAATTTGACGTGCTTGCATTTGTTTTGAATCATTTTTAATATTAAGAATTAATAATAAACATTAAAATGCCTGCAAATTTAACATAGGCTGTATCCGAATTCATTAGCCATTAGGAATTAGCCATGTTCCTTTAGCCATCGAAGGTGCCTGAATTCTCCGATGACTAAAGGGAGCATTAATTCGGACGAAAGCTACAGTGTCGCAACCTACGGTGTAACAATGGTACTTTAAAACAAATGAGTAGCAATAACCTGAATTGAGCTACTCGCGGTCATTTTTGAAGAACTTTTGTAAAAGTTCTTTTGTTGTTTTTGAAGTTAAAAGGATGATCACCGGAGATATTCTGTTTTGAATTAAAAACTATTTTATCAGAAAATAAACTGGCTTAAGCTCGAGCATTGACATAGATTGTTATTATATTATTATTTGATCAAATGCTCACTGTAGCGGTAAGACTTTCTCCATTTTCGCCTACGTCTAGCATTACAAAGCCTTTATTTCCAGATATTCCAAGTAGCAATCACCTTTCGGTTATTATTTTACGTAATTTAATGCTTTTTCCATTATAATTACACAAACTTTGTTTTGAAGTGCTTCAATTTACACCCTAATCCATGGTTACGTCCAAGTGCAATGTCGTACCTAGAGTACATCTACTTAATAATTGTTAGTGCAGATAATAAAATGGAAAGGAACAGATCTGTTGGTGAAATACTCGGTTTGGTGATGAAATCGAGGCTGATGGTATTCATTTACTAAATCTCGGCCGCGTTTTATTACAAATAATGTACAAGCAAAAGAGAAAACTACCGTACGAATTTCAAAAACTCATATCAGCCAATTCAACCACTTGCCTCACAATTATTCTTCAAAAAACAGAAAAGCAATTTATCTCACCTATTTATAGAAATATTTGTGTTCTTTGAATATTTACCACTCCGAGCTTAATGTCTTAGCAAGATATAGTCATGAATTATTTTCTGTTATACACTTAGGAATTGCCTATTTAATTTATATTTGTCATTTTTAACATTTGAATTTCAATCTTTCTGATGGGAAAAAAAACGAAATAATATCAAACTCACACATGAAGTATTTCGTCGGCTCCTTTATGAGCAATAAACATCGCGCAAGTAATTGTTTACATTTTGTTACCACAACAACCATTCTTCTACCCTCCAAAGGCGCTAAGAATTATGGGATGGTTTTTAAAGATGGCGACGAAAAAGGATACACTTCATGCTCACTTTGCTGAAGGCAACATTAGGTGACTAAATTCGGTGACTAAACTGATGCCTACGAATTCGGACACACTACAAGATGGCTTCCCCCCTACGAAGGGAGCATTTAGGCAGCTAATTGGCGAATTCGGACACGGCCATAAGTTCCTCACGAGTATTATACAGTGGCCTCAATGCGTTCTCAATTGATAAATTAATTCATAATTACTTGTCATACCAAGATTTTCACAGATAATTATCAAAAACGTCTGCTTAATTTGCAACTCATAATATTTCATTCTCACTCAAATCGTGTTCTCTATATTTGATAGTGAATAAAAAAATGCTACATCATGTTCTATGTTATCACTCCGGATATTCTCGTCATCTAATTTATCTAATGTTCTACGGTTCACTGTAAATATCATTTACCAAAACTACGCTCAACGTATTGGCACATATATACATCTTCAGACATAATTTGATTAGGTTATTTATAGATACACAAATACTATCCTCAAGCTAGTCCCCAGCATTAAAGCAATAATCAATCTTTATTACTATTGAAACCACTTTCACAGCCTTCTCCATCACATCGAAGATAAATACCTATGAAACTCACTTTTACAATTCCGTTCCGCCTGTCTTTCTTGTAGCATACCTATTTTCCCATAACCATATTTCTTGTACGTAGGTACATGATAACCTACCGTGAGATGTATAAGGCAGCATTAAATAATTTCCACTATTTCTCCAGGCATACACAGCGGCACACAAATAAAGGCACAATCCTATGGCTAATGAGATAAAGGCGAGTGAATGAAAAGATTATCTTTTGAGTAGGCAAAATTTAATGAATAAAGCATAACGAGACAGCATGTGTTGCATAAGTAGACAAAAAACATCACCCTTTCACTTGGACGTAAACAACAAGTCATAATTTAAAACACTCTCAAACAACACAGTAATCCCTTACGAGGGCAAATCGTAATGCTTATTGATAATTAGACATTACCTGCCTTAAACGTAGACGGAATAATTATTTCAAGACAACCACATTGGACACCACTATGCAATGAAATAAAAAGATGACACTTGGGGTGGGAAATTTCAATGAATGAAGAATAACAAAGCACTACACTGTTTATCCTTTCACTGGGACGTAAACAATCACACTTACAAGACAAGAGAAATCCACTTAAACTTCAAATCACATAGATTGCAAATTTTAATTTAAGGCAATACGTGAAACAACGAAATAATTGCCGACAACAATTTTCTCTGACATCTGTATAGATACCATAAACAGACATGCAATCCATCACAGTTCATTAAAAACATTGTTAACCGCTGAATTGCCACGATGTGTAGTCACAACACACGCTATATCTTCACTATGTAATATTCTCACCGTAAGTGCATGGCATTGCTCAAGTGAAACTGATGATGCCAATGCTGAAATTAAAAGTTGAAATTATATTTAACAGTCCGATAGTTTGTTTTAAATTGCCTATTGCAATGAATAGCAATTGACAAGGCACATTGATATCCCTATTCATTGCTATACATGGAAAACATTGACCCACTCAACGTTGCTATGATTATTCTCATTAATTCACTCTGTCACATCATACACTGCTTTTTAAGCAATTTGATACTTTAAATTACATTCTTAACCCCTAATAGTACAAACAACGATCTTCACAACGATAATTTTTCACTTATACATTAAAATGCAAACAAAAACAAATCTTCTAACGGTTGAAAATGGCCGGAACGTCAAGTACCTACCTAGTAGCAGTCGACGGCTTTCCTTCGATCGTGAGCCGAAAAACCTTCGAACGTAAAGTTACACAATCGCGCCTTCAATTGTTTTCGAAGAATTACCCACAACACCACGGAATACGGCTCTTTACGTTCGAACGTAAAGTTATACAATCGGCCCCCAGAAAGTACTCGCTTCGACTGAAAGGGCCCGGGGCAAACTCTGAGAGGGCCTTCAGCGCCTCCTGCCCCCCACTTCCGACGCCGCTGTCACTCAGAGTACATCTACATCTACGTAATACCCTTCGAGCCACCACTAGGGTGTGTGGCAGGGGGTGAAGATCACCTAACATGCATTATAGACATGCAACTAGGATATTTAATGGAGACGTGCTAGATAATAGGGTCACATGCAGCTAGATGGTTAATATCAACGAAATAAGAAAGGGATTAACGGTTGTTATTACATGCATCATGCACTACAGACTACTTTGACTATATTTCACCTACCTATCCCTATGCTACGCTGCCTATTGTTCTCCCTTATGGAACGCTGGAAAAATGACATTTAAAATATATCGGTACGACAATCTATCTCTCTAATCTTGTTAATCTGATCAAACATATCATACTACGCAGGGGTTCTAAATATATACGTAACATCATCTGTGAACAAATTGGTTTCGAATTTAATTATTTCGAAATAATTAATAAATCTAATCGTGCTACTAATAGGATCGTTCTATCGAATTATTCCTCCTCCAAAAATTAATAGCACACTTTTAAGGTTTGTAGCTATTAATTTTTGCAGATGTAGCGGGAATGCTTAGGAAGTCTATCGCCATTTTTGTAGGCACTGGAAAAGTTGACTCATTTGCCTTCCAACACGTCATTATGTTTACATTACTAGGGGATCTCGGTTGTTGAAGATAAACTATAAGACTTGAAGAAGTCTTCAATATTTTTCCTCCAGTCTTCATACTGGGATGACAGACTAGGGATACATTTAGCAAAACCATTAGCTGATAACAAAAAAGGAATGAAACTCTATTTAAAAATAAAAATATTTTTAAAAAAACGTTCAGAGATTAATTTAATTTATCTGATCTATATGGTGAAATTAGTTAAGGTAAGTGAACTTAATGGACAAGGGGTAAATAAAGGCGAAAGCTTAGTCGTAAGGGCATAACTCTCATTACTGGGTCGTGCATGCTTACACAGAGAATGTATGTACATACATCTAGCAGGTAGTCCTCATCAGTTTCTACCAAAGCAGACCTCCCAAGCATGGGCAGGGGTGGAGCGAGAACGAGATGCAAGGTGAACACGAGGATATCAGAGGCCAAGTTAGCCTCTGGCGTTGCAATCGCAGCAGGGCACAGAAGAAGCGCAACAAGGTTTGCGCTTTACACGATTGCTTCAAAAATATCCTTCTTAGAAAGATGTGACTCTAAAGAAAGAACCATTCCATGTCCATGTCCCAAAAGTCAATCTCATTGCAGAGTTCTACACCGGCGAAAATGGTTCATTTAGAATGCGTTTATTGCTTCAATGAGATAGGAGTCCCACACAAAAGAGGTAACTTGCGACAAAGAAATCTATACAGCGAGTCGTTAAAACGTTTTTATATCTGCCACCAATCCATCGTAGCAGTATAAAAGTCGACAGTCTGCAAATAGATTTTTCCACGAGGTGGCCAGCCGCTTTAAGGCTGGACGGAATACAACTGAAAAGGAATAATTGCTAGGTGTTTGTGGGCAAAGTAGGATGTCAGGAGTTGGAATGAGTGTTGATGAATATATCCCAGTTAGATTCTCCAGCGATGAACTTTTAGAATTAATGGAATTTTGGTTATCAAAATAAAAGAAAATGAAAACTAATGGAGACTAAGGAAAGCCCATTGTAGTTATTATTCGAAAGTCTCGAAGTGGTATCGTCTCGTCCAAATGTGGTCTCGTATGGAGCCTCGTCTCTATACTACGGTCTTTTGTCTTTTGCCTTTCTTTTAATACCCTGCGAGCCTCCACGAGGGTGTGTGGCAGGGGGTGAAGATCACCAAACATGCACTATTGACATGCAACTAGGATATTTAATGGAGACGTGCTAGATAATAGGGTCACATGCAGCTAGATGTTTAATATCTACGAAATAAGAAAGAGATAATTGGTTTTTATATACATGCATCATGCACTAAGGACTACTCTGACTATACTTCACCTACCTATCCCTTTGCTACACTGCCTATTGTTCTCTCTTATGGTACGCTGGAAAATGACATTTTAAATATATCGGTACGACAATCTATCTCTCTAATCTTGAAAATCTAAAATATAGAAATCTTGAAAATCTAAATCAAATATAGCATAATACGCGGGGGTTCTTAATATATATCTAACATCATCTATGAACAAATCGGTTTCGAATTTACTTAAAAGGTTTAACCTAAATTTTAACCTGCGTTCTGATAGTAATTCCCATCCTAGTTCTTCTATATAACTCGTAACACTTATACAATTATCATAACGGCCTTTAACAAATCTAGCGGATCTCCTTTGCACACGCTCTAATTCTTTAATCATACCTTCCTCGTACGGATCCCATATACTAGCGGCATATTCTAAATGAGGCCTGACAATTGCAAAATAGCTTCTCTCTCGTACTCTCTCATCGCATTTGCCTAAAACCTTTTTTTACGAATCCTAATCTATGGTTTGCTACACTAGCTATTTCCCTGATGTGTTTCCCCCACGACATTTCTTCAGTGTTTATTTCTTCCCCCTACTTATATTACGGTCTAGTCTCGAGTCGAGAAAGTCTCAAAATCTTTAGCGGCCGAAAGCTTTAAATTCCGCAATACCGACGTGAAATCATTTCCACGACCTTCCCACAATGTGTCGGCCGAAAGCGAAATTCCCTAACCTTGCTCCAACTTCTCAAGCAAGAAACTCAATGACTAAACCAGCGTTTTCCCTACTTTGCTATAAACACAACACTACGCCTGGCATTTCCCATTGACCCAAATACACTCGATGACCAAATCTAACGAGAGCACTACCATCTTTTCTTGGTTAACTGGCAACCATTTTATTACCTTTCATCCAAAACGCTGTTTTTATACGCTTGATGGCTTTGCATTAGTAACATTTACTTTTGAAAATCCACATGTTAGTTCTATCGCAAATGGTGACGCGAGGAGCTCGAATTCCTCCAGTAAGTCGAAGGGAATAAAAATCCGATAACCTATAATACATATATATCGACAGTACGAAAGGTAAATCTACCAAGCAATTATTATTGATGAGATACTGCTATGAGGATAATTAAAAGACCACAAAGGATAGATAATTACAGACAGCATGATAACAGGATCAGTACAAGGTAGTGTAGGCAGTCTGGTACGTAGAGCATCCGGAAAAAAATCTGAATTTTATTGACTTGTTCCAGTTAATTGCACCTTGGCCTAGCAAATGGAAAAATATTTCTCGTAGTCTCAAAAAGGGCTAAGCCGATTAAAATATTAAGTATTATTTTCCACATAATATGTACATGGTTATGTATCATGTTTTGTGCCAATTCACCCCCTGTTACACACCCTCGAGGTCACTTTCAGGGAACTTCGCTGATGTAGACAGCAGTATTTGAAACAGAGAAATTTGAATAACGATGCCATACGGAATTCACTCAGATTCGAAGAGAAGGTTAGTTCATTATTTTACTATAAACTTAAAAAAATGTAATGGGTCAATACAAACATAATTTGAATGGACTCTATCCGCCATCCCTTGCCAGTCCTAAATAAGACAAATTGCCACTGAAGATCGGTGTACTTTGAATGGAAAACTGCTAAACACTTTAAAAACAGCTTGTAATCCAATATTGGCTAAAAACAACCAATACCCCTAACTCCTGACTTTTAAGTGGAACAAAATACTCGAACACAAATGACTTTCAGTACAGGTTGCATAACCATTGACTGAACATAAAGCAGGCCCTGCAGTTACTTTGGCCAATGGATGAAGGATCTTAACTGAAGAATGTCGCTATCATTTTCCAACGAGAATGTATGTGTTCAATTGGGGCGTTTACTCAGGACCGAAATCGCAATTTTGATCACGAAAACGTTAGATGGAAACGAAAAAAGAATTTGAATAAAAAAATTAACCTTCTAACCACAACCATTCACTCATATATCAAATATTAAAATAAGCAAAAGGTGACGCCCACCGAAAAAGCTGTTGTGATAACATTGCCGTCATTTTCCTCCCGTCCTTGACTGCTCGTATGCGAAGGGGAGGGAGTGGAGGGGGATTCTCGGAAGGTCTGCTCGCACAGATGCTGTCGCAACTGCTGCTATTGGCAGAGTCAGCTGTGTCCCCTCCATTGCGATTCGGCAAAGTAGCTTCGCAGGCTCAGTTGTGATTGGATGAAGTCGATATACGTCAGAGTTTGCACCACGCCCACTTTTCCAAAAGGGTTAAAAAATCCGTTTACACCGCTTATAACTCGCGAAATAATTGACGGATGAAAAAACGGAAAAATACGTGTCTTTTTATTTTACAAACTCTATTAGATTCGGCAATAAAAAATATGGTAAACGACCCCATTGCCTGAAGCATGTGAAGATGCTTTATCTCTCTCGTGAATTCGAAATATTATAAATGTATACTAGCAAGAGAACCTCCAATGAAGTAACTAACCAAAATTTGATACCTTGACATTAATGAATGCCTAGTGTTTGTTCACCCCCTTCAATACACCATTGCAGTGGCTTGCAGGGGATTATGAAGAAGCAGAATTATGAATATTACGTTACCTCAATGCAGTAAGGTAAGAGTCCCAACACTAAGGCTATCGATACCCTTTAGAATTGAGTTTCCTCCGTATAATATCAGTATTTCGAGTTGAAATTTTGTTCGGAAAAGCCCTTCACCCTACACTGGGAGATTTACAGACAAGTATCCACGATGTATCGGAATAATGAAGGTAATTATTCACGTAAGAACTAAGGTACATTGTATTAATGTGATATACATACATGTACATTCTAGTATAATTAGCTGGCTGGCCTTCGAAAATGTTTGGGTGTGGGAAGAGGGTGTTTGTGAAATTTATTTCTACCGAAACCTACCAATATAGTACGATTCTCCGAATTAAGACCGAATCGACTCACCACCGCACTGTCGGAATCGAACGTCGTCGACGACTGACTGTAATGTACTTCCTCTCCCAAAAGAAATGACGTGAATTTTATTGAACACTTAACAATGGAGCATGGACACCTGCATGCAATCTGCATGATTCATCCACCAAATGGCTAATTTCGAAGGCACCCACCTTGGAGGATCACACCGAGAACCTCCCACTGAATCTTCGCCCACCACAACTGCGTCACGCACTGCACCACGTGGCCAAGAGGGCCGAAGGGTGCAATGCGCGCCACCCCACGGCCAAGACGACGCCCAAGAACCCGTTGCGCGAGCCGCGCCAGGCGCCACGGACCCGTCGCATAGCACAAACACACTGACTCCAAAATCGCTCCGCGTGGCTAGTATTTCTTTTTTATTCACATGCTTGCCAAATGCTCGCCGCGGGGCGGGGGAAGGGGGCGAAATTAAGTTTCCGCGCGCGGGAGTGCGGCGAGGAAGGGCGGTTGAGGGGAGGGCAAGGCGAGGAAGGGCGGGTGAGGGGAAGGCCCGGCGAGGAGGGGCGGGTGAGGGGAGGGCGCGGCTACAATGTGGCAGCGGGGCGGAGAAAGCCCTCGACTCCCCACCCCTCTCTCGCGATTACACATGCGGCGGGGGGCGGACACCAACTGGAACGGCGGATATGGGGGGCCGATGCCTTTACTGCCCCGGCCCTCAAATCAGGGCCGCCCGGCGTGCTTCCCTCCGGCCCAGAGTGGGGCCCCGGGGGCTGCGCGCCCTCGCAGCCGCCTAAGCATCTAGGGGGAGGGGGGCGCGCTCGGCTGAGGCTGTGTTTACCAACAGGCTTTATGGACCGCATCGAAATGACAGCTGACATGGGCATATACTCCGAAGGGATACGCATACGCATGCTTAATGAAAGGTGGAAATGCCCTTCTGAGAGGCATACGCAGACGAGTAATGAAGGCGGCTGCGACTTGAAAGAATACGGAAGTAAATGTTCGCGCGGCAACATAAGGGGCGAAAGAAAATAGCAAATAAACAAACGAGCATGCGCGGAAAATAAAAACGAGATGGACTGCACGGTAATCCCTTAAGCATTCCAAAGCCACGAATTCATTTGCCAATAGGGAGGGAATGATTTGGGTCAAAAACTTTTATGCAGCTACTAAAAACATCTGGTCAACTTGCTTTAGGCTTCAAGGTGCAGGTGCTTCATCAATAGACAGACATAAAGACAGCCATTTATGGAAATTTTAATAGGAAAACTGAATAAGCTGATAAAAAATGATAATAATGTGGATAGGGAGAAAAAAATATCCATTCATATCAGATACGACGCATGCCGCGTCAAAAACAATCTTAGCATTATAAGGAGACGAAAAAAACTCAAATGGCTCACAAATAATGATGCGGGGATTATAGTATACATCGAGGCGGGAGAAGACAAGATATTTCAATTATTTTTATCCTAGGATTGATGATCTGGAATGATGATGAGTAGTGCTGGGAATGGTTTTCAGAAAACAACTCTATCTTCCGAACGCACGTGTTTCAAAGAAAGAAAAGGCCCCGTGTTTGATCCAACTATTAACTCGGGGTTACCGAGAAACAATATGCTTCTGAACAATGGGAGATTATTCCTTCCGAAATCGATACAATTTCAAAATCGCCAATGCAAATCGGTCGCTATGATTCGCAGCGAACGCTGCAAAGAGAACAAAGCTCCGCGCAAGCTGTATAGAAAGCTGTACGGTGAACTCTGGATTCGCCGATGACTAAACCAAAATGTAAAAATAAAGAAGGATTTATAGAATGTCATAAATCGTTTGAAAGTATACGTACAACTGTAGTGGTTCCTTTTTTGTTGAAGAATCGACGTAAAAAGATCAAATTCAAGCTAAAGATTTGCTCATTTTAGAGAATCTGCTTTGGTGACATTACCGCACCACGCTGAGGATGAATTCTAAATGGGGGGCCCGGGGCTAACTGCCTGCCATACCCCTCCACCTCTGGCGGGCCATGCCACACGAGAGTTTCCGAGCTTGACCGGAACATGCCGCACGAGCGACAGGATGCGCTAGATTCCGAGATGACTTGTCTATAGTTTATAGCTTAACGCCATACGCGATATGTTAAGGTGTTGCAAAATACCAAAAGCATCTGGGAGTCGAATAAGTAATTTACCACTGCGTTACCATCCATAAAGGAAGCTCGCACTGGAGCTGAATGAAACACTTGAAAATGAGGTGGGTTCGAGCGAAAGGACGACTTTAGGAAAAGGAAAGTTAAAAGAGTTGACGGAAGATCACTATACTTTGGGCAGAGTGTTGTATTATTCCTGTCATATGTTACCTTGCGACAAATAATTGCAGACTGGTTTTTTCTGTGAAGTTGTTTGCAAGTCTTTTGTGCTAATTACTTCATTGCCTGTGTCAGGCAATGTATTGGCTAATGTTAGTGTGTTCACAGAAGATCACTATCTTTTGGGCAGGTATTATTCCTGTCTTATGCTACATTAAAACATAAAGAATAGCAGTCTGGTTTATTATGTGCAGTTGCTAGTTTTTTGAGCTAATGATTTAATTGTCCACCGGGCATTGTGATACTGTTTACATTGTGATAATGTAATGTTTTAGCTATATTTTAAGTTAAGTTAGCTATGTTTGTATGAGGATTGATCCTCTCAAGGTTATGCACATAAATATTCAATGTGTTAGAAACAAAATTTCTGAGTTGGACATACTGCTAGACAACTATCAACCTGAATTTGTGTTTGAGTGAGCATTAGTTGGTAAAGCAGGAATCGCCATCCTTTAAACTCTCAATTTACAAAGTTCTTTATGTGCTATGCCGATCAAACTGTAAAAATGGTGGTGTTATGTTGCTTTATAAGGAAATATTTGAGTATTCTGTTAATGTTTTACCCTACAAACATCTGTTAGGAGAGTGCAATTTTGAATACACTGTTATCACTGTAATCATTAACAAATTAAAAAATGGTAACTGTGTTTGAAAAGAAATGTATAATCGTGCAGATTTCTCTTCAAATGTACATACATGTCTCTTTAGGGAGTTGTCCTTTGTAATACAAGAGAAAAATTAAGTTCGAGATTAACTATTCATATCATGATTATATTTATTAGAGGTTTGGGGTGTTTGTATCAGCATCTGTTGTGAAAAGAAATGTGTAATCATGCAGATTTCTCTTAAAATGTACGGGTCATTCCATGTCAAATCAACCAAAAAAATGGTAAAATTTACCTGACCCTTTGCGATTTTGATGAAAATTGGTAAAGTTGTTGGTCCTACAGAGAAACTAAATAATACCAAGTATTACACCCCTGGGCCAAATACTTTTTTAGAAAATTGGGTCTAAATATTGCCCAAAAATCAAATTTTAGGTCTGCGGTGCACTTTTTGAATTGTCGTAACTCTGATACCAACACACTTAAAGCATTGTGTGTGGTGTCATTTTAAAGCTCTTAATATTGTCTTCCATTCGATATATCACATGCCGAGGTTAAAAATAATTATAGGTCAAAGGTCAAGGTCAACATAGTTTGACCTTGAATTATGAAAAATGGGATATTTTATTTTGCTTAATTTTTTTTCCTTAACAACATACACATTTCAATAATATATGTACCAACTTTCAAATTGGGACTCCAAGTACAATAGGAGATATGAATTTTTTTGTACACCTAGGACACTGGAAAGTAATCACTTCATCATATACTGTTTGGCCTATATACATGCAGGGATCATTTTAGACTTCAGCAGATATATCCTACAAATTTTTAGTATTGGTATACAACAAATGTCAACAATAAAAAAATGTCACCTTTTCAATTACATCCGGAATCAATGTGTCCCATCATTAATCCCATACAATATCTCTGCCCCCATTGTCACAATTATAATTTTCCTCTGCATTGCAACACTGTTGCATTTCTCACTCACGCATTTCATCTGCACGAATGTAAAAACTGCCCTGGGCCGAGAAAAATTCGGAATTCAATAGAAGGACGCTTTGAAAAAAATTTTATTGATTGCATTACTTAGCACCAATGAGTGCAAGTTGACCGTTGCTCACTAGAAATATTTGCAAAATTTACCGATAAATTTCTTGAAACTGTTATTGTTAAGTTACAGAAACTTCAGTCTCATGACTACATTGCTAAAAATCAATCTGAATTTCTTAGAAATGCTAAGCATAACATCCAAGTGGGGCAGATTCTCGTCATTGCAGATTTTTCAGAAAATTATGCTTTCATTTTACAGGACAGCGTGCACTAGAATAGCGACCAAGCAATAGTTCACCCCTTCGCTTGCTATTACCACCTTAAAGTCCAGGATAATGAATTCCCATTGAACTACGTTATCATATCAGACAGACTGAAGCATATAGCATCAGCTGTACATTTTTTTCAAAAACTTCTCCTTAAAATCTTGAAATTGAAAGTTCCGAAACTTAAAAAAGTGATATATTATTCAGATGGAGCAGCTGCTCATTATAAAAACAAGCATAATGTTCATAACTTTTCTCTTCACTGGAAATATTTCACAGTCTCTGCAGAATGGCATTTCTTTGTTACATTGCATGGTAAGTGTCCATCCTCTTATAGTGCCACGAAAATGTAGCTAATATGTATTCTGCATGTAACTTCAAAATGTAGGTATAATGCGGCCTAAGTTCTCTCTTTCATTCAAAATTAGTTCCCTCAACGTAGAAAGTGGTGTCCTTTTAAATTGCTATCGTTCAATCTATATTACAATCTTCAACTATCGTTCTATCCTCCGCAAAACGTAAATTCTACCAACCCTTCCCCGGTTACTGGTGATCAAAATATTTTAACTGTACACGTGTACATCATTGGATATTCCTTAATAGTAGTTCTGCTCTTCTTCTTCCACTTTGCCTGAAATCTGGATATAAACAAGGAATGTGTATGTGAATGATTTCACCTTTCTCAATGGTATTTCCAATGACTAAAATGTCATATTTTAGTCATTGGAGTAGTCAATATTTCTAGTCAAAGTAACTAGCAAGAACATGCACATGCCGGAAAAGAAGCTAGGTTCTATGACAAAAAATCGCCCATACACGTTACGCCGCTGGTGAACAAAAGAATCATAGAGTTGATTATTTTAGGGAGGAAACGAACAGCTAAAGTCGTTGCGCTATATAGCATAGGTATATGATGAAGGTAATGATTTTCACGGAATGGAGGAGGGGTGGAGAGAAACCCGACGTTACCATTAACCTACCTTTAAGGAAAAACGTCAAAGGGTCCACAGTTCATCGTCCCATCCGACGGAGAGAGTACTGTACTCGAAGTGCTCCATAAGACACTCTAGCAAGCCGATGAATTAAATCTCGCATTGACAGGATTCAACCCCGGGTCTTCAGAATAGTAAGATCTACTCACAACACTAGGCCAAACTCCACCTGTACTTTATCCCCATGATGCCCATTTGATTATGATATTCATGGCATAATCACTCTTTATGCACGCTACAACGTATGCACTGTCATTTACGGATCCCTTCTATTCGCCAGGCCACAAACGTCATTGAACTTTGAAATTATTTTTCGAACATTAAATTCTCCGAAGGATTTATTTCATATCGGATAGATGCGGTTGCGACAAAACGACGGTATCCATATTAATGTAGCGTTGATGTAACAGACTAGATATTCTTCTCTTCAAGCTTCAATCACCACCCTAGAATCTAGAGGAGAGTTTGAAAGAGTCACTCGAAAAATTCAAATATCACGAATTGGAATCCGATACTGCAGACATATTTCTGCTACCACACTACATCAGCAGGGTAGACAGATGCAACAAACTAAGATAAACCAAAAGTACGGCTGAGCGTTACATGAATTCGTTTTTCCCACTCAAAAACACGTGATTAAAATTGAAACAGAGTATAATTCTTTGCGATGCATGTTACATTATTAATTGGCAAAGTTTTTCTCAGATAAACTCAACTTCACGGCTGGCTGCCTACGACCCCCTGCCACACGCCCTTATGATGGCTCGCAGGATGAAATGTGAAAGCCAAGATCAAGTGTAGATTTCAACAATAGTATCCTAATCTTTGTTACGTATAGGAAAATAACCATGGCGCGATATTATATAGTTTGAGAAATTCAGACCATGAATTTCACAGGCTCATCATCATTAGTCATCAATCCTCAGATAGGTTTGACGAAGCTCTCCACTGAGTTATTCTATCGGCTAATCTCTAAAGCAAGCATATGTAGTAGAACATAATCCTAATAGTTTTGAGCGAAATACTAGAGCCAAAAGACATGAACACTTTTAGAATACGATTGAAAAACTGACGAGTTAGCATGTGAAAGCCATAGTTGTGGGTAGGAGGAATACCATTTTTAACTAGCACTTCCTTGAAAACATGAATATTTTCTAAATAGGAATGAGATGAATTATAACAATTCGCAAATGAAAGAGAAGTGACTGCGTAGGAATTATTAACGGAATGAAACAGAGCCGTATACTATCATCTAATAAAAAAACAATTTTTCTGGAATATATCCATCTACTGAAATTAGGAGCAAGCAGAAGGTGAGGATGGAAAAGGTAATAAAAGGGGATGGTGTTTTGAAGGAGGTGATTGAGGGAAGGCGTTGGGCAAGCGGGGAAGAGGGAGGAGAAGAACGGGTAGCTTGGATGGAATGATGGGAGGTATGAGTGGCTGAAGAGGGACATCGTGTGAAATTTAGGGGGTGGGAGGAATTAAATGTACATTTAAACCTACCTTCACCGGTAAAATACTACTAATAATATCCATCTACACAATCGACACGCAGTTTTTAAGGCGGGGAACGGGATGGTTTGGTGGCTAGAGTACTGGCCTCCCATCCCGTTGGCACTCGTTAGATTCTCTGCAGTGTCTCATCTTTCGTTGGCAAACAGGCCCCTACTGGAGGCCTATGCACACAAGTGTGAGTGGAAGCCGGGATCCCCTCTCTTTAGCAAAATTTAAGATTTTTATGCCAGTTTCCAGAAGTCTAACTGGATATTTGTAAGCAATGAGCATTTTGGCGTGAGAAATGAAAGGATAATATTCCACTGTATTGAATGTCACAGCGCATTGAGAACACACTATTTTTTAACGCTCCATTTGCCAACTGTAGAGTTGGTTTAGTGGTTTACAGAAGAAAGAGGCTACAGCTACAAAAAGGCTGACACGTTGGACTCCGTTTTCGGGATTATCATACGAAAAAAACTAATAATTTTCTTAGTTGTCGAAATATTTATAATTTGTTTTGTTAATACCAGTATTGATGTAAAATTTTCGACGCCACGATATAGAATATTCTTACAATTGTTTACTTTGAAGTATATCCGGAACTATTAAATATATAATATATTTATTAAATGCAAACAATAAGCAATGTAAGTTTTTAATACTATTTATTTTAACAGACACTCACAAAAACATGTCATTGGTATCTGTGTTTTTCGGAAACAATGCCGCGCATCGGCCGACCTACCCCTTGCATCTGCGATGACCAATCATCGCGCCTCGCCAATGTAGAAAGCGCTAAGAATTCCACGATGAATATGCAAGTAAGACAGCATCTCTACAAAATGCCCAGCTAGCCACCGCAAGTGTGAGCGGCAGAGTGTGAGCCATCACCGGCGATGCATTTGTCAAGAAATCTAAACTTATTGTAAGTATATCAATATAGGTTCTGCTATTGAATTTAAATTCTATAGTATATAAATATAATTCAACTAAGAGTAAGTTTTTTCGCATTCAATACTGCTTCTAGTGTAAAGATATTACTTTCTGAGCCGGATATACACACAGCAGAAAAGTCAAACATACCATTTCTCCGGCTATAAAAGATTAATTCGTTACACTAGCACGTGGTTACCAACCGTATACTATACCACTACGTGGTATAGAAACCAAGCCACGGGCACTCACCAAAAGTACCTCTCAGTACCAGCAGCGAACTTACGCTTTATTTATTGGAATCGCTTATTTGTAAGAATCTTCATCCATTATAAGACTTTCACATGAACAACTATGACATAACCAAAGGTATTTAAGGGAATTTCCTGCTGCTACACTTGATCTAAGGCCGACGAGGAAGCAGATAGCATCATGGAGATCCCAACCTACTTCACTTTGCGTCGTCAATTTGATTTTCAAATCAACGATTTCGTAATTATATTCCCGAAGTATGAATCTCAGTAAAACCTCACGGAGTCGACCTAGTCTGCGATTTTTAATAGGCACGGTGACATTATTCGGTGCCGGATCGGAATGAGGGAAAAACGAAGGAGAAATTCCCAAGTATCATACAATCAAGAATCCCTGCATCTTTCAAGGACGACGCAACTTCAGGGACTTTCCCGGGTTTTCGGGGACGATCTCCGCCCTAATAATTAGTGTCAGTCTTGGTGCTCGCAATTACATCCTTCATTAACCCGAGTTTAGCGGTAAGAAGAAATCGAACTACCAACCATGACCACCCAGTTGTCTATTGCCATATAAGTACGGTAAATAATGGATTGACGAGCAAAATTTATGTTGGTACAGCGATCAAGGACATTCATCTACATCTACACGATATCATGCAAGCCACCGCGAGGGTGTGTGGCAGGGGGGGAAGATCACCAATGCTTCAGACGGCAAGGGGGTCGTTTGATAACTAGGAGATGATTCTGTTGATTCGACACAGTAGAAACATCTACATCTACGCCATACCCTGCAAGCCACCGCGAGGGTGTGAGGCAGGGGGTGAAGATCACCAAGCATGCACTATAAACATGCAAACATGCTACTACATGGTCTCAGGCAACAAGATTGTTAGTATCTACATAGTAATTAAGGGATTGGTTGTTAATACATGTATCATGCACAACAGACTACTCTAAAATATTTCCCCTACCTATCCCTTCACTATGCTATTAGAAAACGTGACGTTAAACTGTATCGCAGTCCATTTTTAACAGTTCGTCACGTCCTTCCATCAATTATATCAGGGTTCGCTGTCTTTCATTGCACATGAGATATGACATTTTACACCACCTCGTTAGACTATACACCAGCATCGTTAGATGTACCTACGACTTGGTAATAAATGGGCTTTACCCCAATGTCAAAGAGTCATTCGTTCTGCTAACTTTACATTCCAGTTATTTTTTTCATATCCGTCCCAGCATTGTACGTAATATCCCTATTGAGTTCAAATCGGCAATAGCCCTATACGGATGAAGTCAACTGTTGGCCATGACCTATCAACTACTTACGGACTCAAGAGCAAAAATTTCTGGCATTATTATAATTCCAATCGGCGACGAAGCGAGCCACTTCCAAATTTCTCGGCTTATAAAGTCTGACATAACCCTTAGAGCTTCCCTAAGTCGTACGCGAATAAATTTACAACAATAAAATACTTTGTTTGGGAATAACTTTCCGTCTTTTTATAAAATATGGCGTTAGTACTTAAGCTTACAATTTTCTCACAACAATACACACACCAAAGTGTTCCTTTACGTTTTAAATATCAGTTGATAGTATTGTTTGAAACGCATTAACAATCGTTGTCTTCGCATTAATAATGTCCATTTATTTCAACCAAGCAATGTTTGCGGGAAGTCATTTCGAATTACTTGATTTCAAAGAGGAGTACCGAGAAAACGCATCATGTCCTCGTGGATATTTTCGGTGTTGATGCTCTATCAAATACATCGTTTAAAAGATGATTTCGTCGATTCAAAGAAGGTAAGTGAGTTCACTTGAGTGACAAAGAACGCGATGAAGCACAGAGAAAATTTGTGGACACAGATTTGCAAGTATTACTCAATGAAACCAACGTAAAATACTTGAATACTTGTAGGTTTTGAGTTCTATCTATGATCTATGATCCGTGCCGTTGAATGAGATCGGCCAGGGTAGGGCTGGGCGGTTTCCCGGTGCACCGGTTCAGCGGTTCGGTTTTTTTCAGAACCGGCAGGCCGGTTCAGATGTAGGAAAAAACCTGTGCACCGGAGAATCGGTTCTGAACCGGTGGTCCGTTCTGAAACACCGATGATCGTTCGCTGCTCGGCTTTCACGCCGCCGTTTCTGCTCGCAGCCGGCTGGCTGACGCCTGTGAACTTTCGTGTTCTATAAGTTGTCCGCCTGACTGTCGTCTAACAAATAATCGGCCGCTAGAGTGCAGAGTGAGCACTCACCCTTGTAAAGCTTTGTCACACACGTAACTCAAAAGGATGAATCGTTTTCTCAAGTTAATTTTTTTTAGACAATTACAACGAATAAGAAAGAGTTACAAATCCTTCAGGTTGGTGCAGTAGCAATTTTTATTAAACCAAGGCGGTTGGTTTTGGGAGACGTCGTGGAGGAAGGGGCATTGTTTCAAGTTCCTATCTACCTCTGCCACACGCAAGAAGGAAGAGGATAATGAAACTGCTTACGTCAGCTTCAAAATTCGTGTCCGCAATGCACACATGGATGGGAATTATCGTACATTAAAATGCGCCAAATGCAAATGAAATTTGAACATTTTGACGTTGATTATTAATGCTCAATATTGTAAGTTCTTTCCAGGACATTTTATGCCAAAGGTTGGTTGAGATATTTTTAAATGAATAGTCTTTTAAATAAAGGTAAATTTAAGGAAAATACTGTTACCTAAGGCAAAAGTTGATGTTTCACCCTATGTCGCCAGAAATTATTGGGTGGTTTGCGGGCTGCCAATTTTTAACCGTTTCAAAGAAGGCGTCATAGTCCGACCCTCGCCCCACAATCGTTGTCAAGATGAAAGATGAAGAGAATGTAGACTAAGAAATACAGATAAATATGAGTCACAGACAAAAGCAATCAGCCTCTCCACACACAACTCCCGGAAGCAATTAAATCAGATCTTAATGGGGAGATTTCGTCGGTATGCAGACACCAGTCGCTCTGCCTCTAGAGAGCTTTTCATTCACCAGGCATGAGTAAGTAATTTAGCACTACGCGTTATGTTGTTACAACAGCATTATCATCAAGGGTGATCAAGGAACTTGATAATGTTGTAGTTTTAACATTATCAAGTTCCTTGAAACGAAACGGGCTGTGGCAAGTGAATAATTGATTGTTGGAGTGTGGTTGAAACAAAATTGTCGGTAAAAACGTTCGCTTCCTGTTAATGTACTGTGGATTGAGTGTCGTGTAAAAAAAATGAGCAATCAGTGTTTCGTGTGCCGAGTGCAACAAGCTCTTTCATGGACACTGCCTACCAAACCAGCTGAGGAAGGAAGATATTGCTGGCATCCAGGCCAGCAAGCAAAAGTGGAGGTGCTTGGAGTGCCAGAGTACTCGCAGACAGAGCCTCAATTCTCCATTGCTGCAACTGGATGCAGACACCGAATTTGATAGAGGTAAATCTATCGATGATGTGTATTCCCTGGTGAAATAGATAAAGAAGGAACTCAAGGAGACCGAGAAACATTTAGAGAACTCTATTGAAAAGCTATACGAAAGGTTGGGAGAAAGTGTTAGACTTATTGAGGCGCAAAGCAAAAGATTAGATGAGTGTAATGAAACAATTTGTGAATTGAAAAGTGAAAATTTACAGTTGAAAAAAGAGCTTACGCTACTTTCTAATCGCTCAGACGACCTTGAGCAACGCTCTCCTGCTAACAACGTGGAGGTGCACGGAGTCCCTTTCAATAAGTCAGAAAATTTACCTGCCCTCATCAGTCAAATTGGGCTTCAGTTAGGAGTTGATCTGAGTGAGGAATCTATTGACTGTTGTTATCGCTCCAAGCCAAAGAAGAATGGACTCCCTGGGGCAATACACGTGAGATTTCTCAACCAGACCACGAAAGAAAATCTTCTTGTAAAACGACGGGTAAAGAGGAACTTCACCACGCGGCATTTATTCCCTGAGTCGGTTACTGATAGCCCTATTTACATCAACGAGGCTCTATGCCCTGGTAGACGTAGAGTTCTTAATGCTGCGAAAGATATAAAAAAGTCTAAGGAATATGCGGATACGTGGAGGCAAGGTGTACATGCGAAAAGCCGAAAAGGAGCCCGTTTTTGTAATTACACATATGGATGACTTAAAATTACTGTAAAATAAGTTATGATGTCCTCAACAGAAAACCACTTGTTAAATGACGGCGATTCAGTATTCTTAATCCATCAAAACATCCGCAGTTTACGGAGTAATTTCGACCTTTTTTTGCTTCATATGGGACAAATGAAATGTAAACCGACTATTATTGTTCTAACTGAGATATGGATCGATGAACACGAAGTTAATTTCTATAAAATAACTGGTTATAATGTATTCGCCAATTGCGGTCAATACAACCGCGCCAGAGGCGTCATAGTCTATGTGGCTGATGATATTCAATGTGTACCAAGAACAGTAACAAGTAATACTTTAGACTGTGTTTATTTAACAGTAAAAACACATGTAACTGAGTTCGATCTTGTAAGCATTTACAGGGACCAGAGTTATCCTGTAACTGAATTTTTGCTGGAGTTGGAACCAATTTTGAATAACGATGGAAAAAATATGGTAATGGGGTCGTTTACCATATTTTTTTTATTGCCGAATCTGATAGAGTTTGTAAAATAAAAGGACCCATATTTTTCCGTTTTCTGATCCGACAATTATTTCCCGAGTTATAAGCGGCAAAAAAACTGATGTTTTTAACCCTTTCGGAAAAGTGGGTGTGGTGCAACCTCTGACGTATATCTACTTCGTCCAATCACAACTGAGCCCGCGAAGCTACTTCGCCTTATCGCAAAGGGGGGGCACAGCTGACTCGGCCAATGGGAGCGATTACGACAGCATCTGTGCGAGCAGACCTTCCGAGAACCCCCCTCCACTCCCTTCCCCCTCCCCTGAAAGCAGTCAAGGACGGGAGGAAAATGACGTCAATGTTATCACAGCAGCATTTTCGGTAGGCGTCACCTTTTGCATATTTTAATTTTTGATTTATGAGTGAATGGTTGTGGTTAGAAGATTAGTTTTTTCACTGAAATTATTTTTTCGTTTCCATCTAACGATTTCGTGTACAAAATTGCAATTTCGGTTCCGAGTAAACGCCCCCATTATAGGAGACATGAATATTAACTTGATTGTTGCAAATAATTATTCCGATTATTATTGTAACTTGATGCATAATTATGGTCTGTCATGTTTGTTAAACCAACTAACTAGAATCAGCGCAATATCATCAACGTGCATCGACCATATATTTGTTAAATTTTATAATGCGTTTAGATATAACATGTTGGCAGAAGTTCTGCATCTGGGCATAACTGATCATTCAATGATTACTCTGAATCTCTCCAGAGACAAGGAAAATATGCCACGAATCTACAATGTGAAAGATAAGAATTCTGTGAAAGTAAACTACGATGTGTTATATGAAGTGGCAAAGAAAACAGATTGGACTCCGGTATTCAATGAGCAGAATTCTTCAACAGCCTTTTCAGTTTTGTTGGATTTGATACACGCAGTCGTTGTTTCAGCTAAATTCCCGAGTAAACAAAATAAAGATTCGAAAATATTGAAACCATGGGTAACTAATGCCCTCCTAAAAGATATAAAAAAGAAAAAGAATCTCCTTAAAAAATGTAGGAGTCATCCTAATTGCAATATCTTAAAGGAAGAATTTATAGCATTTAGAAACAGTTTAAGGGTTAAGTTGATACAGGCTTGTAACAGTTACTATATGAGAAAGTTTGAGAATTGTAAAGGTAATACAAAAACTCAGTGGGGCCTAGTTAAAGAAATAACCGGAGAAAGGTCGTCCACTCTTCCCACCCCATCTTTAAAACTAGAAGGCGTACTCATTGCCGATCCTTCAAAATTAGCAACTGAATTTAATAATTTCTTTATGTCGGCATACGATACAGAAACTTACACAAATGGTGTCTGTTCCTCACTTAAAAAACTAAACTCATCTCATAACTCTTGTGAATCATTATATATGGCACCAGTGACTGTAAGCGAAATTCTTGCTCTGGTTAAATCTCTCCCAACAAGTAAATCGCCAGGATTTGATGGTATAACTGCCAATATCCTCAAAAGGCTAATTGATATCATAGCTCCTGCGTTGGTATATGTGTACAATGTAAGCATATCCACAGGAGAGTTTCCCTTAGCTCTAAAAAAAGCTGTCACCATTCCCCTTCACAAAAAAGGGAGTCGTTTAAATGTGGAAAACTATCGCCCAATATCCCTCCTATCAATATTTTCCAAAATTCTTGAAAAACTAATCAAAAAAAGGATAATGATTTTTTATAAAAAAATTCAGCTTTTTAGCCAAAGGCAATTCGGATTTAGGAGTAACTTGGGAACTGAAGACGCATTAATGCATCATTTTCAAAGTGTTTTTAATGCATTAAATCTCAACCAGCGTACATCAACCCTATTTCTAGACATTAAAAAGGCTTTTGATACCCTGGACCACGATATCCTGCTAGATAAACTACACCAGACCGGGGTGTACTGTATAAGGGGTATTGTACTGCAGTGGTTTAAAAGCTATTTATCTTTGCGCTCACAAAGTGTTAGGGTTTGTGACTGCCACAGTGAATGTAAAGTAATAAAGGCAGGAGTTCCGCAAGGTTCGGTGTTGGGGCCTATTCTCTTTCTGGTATATATCAACGATCTGTTTCATCAAAAGTTTCAAGGGAATATAACAGCTTACGCAGACGATATTGCTATAAATTATCAAGGTGAATCCTGGGATATCGTTAGAGAAAAAATGGAAAAAGATCTGGTACTACTCAGGCAGTGGTTTAATCAAAATAGACTGTCTTTAAGCCCTAAATCCAAATACATGATATTTGACCTATGCAATAGATATAAAGAAAACTGGAATATTGTGTACCACACCCTAGAATGTTCCACGTATAACTGTTCAAATTGTATCCCGATAGAATGCGTTTCAGATTTTAAGTACTTGGGGATAATTATTGATAATAAATTAAAATGGAATGTACATGTTAACAATATCACAGCAACATTACGGAACTGTCTCTCCAAATTATATTTTATGCGAAACAAATGTCCACTGTCCTTTCTCAAGGTAATATATTCATCTCTTGTAGAATCTAAATTAGCCTACGGCATACAATGTTGGGGCGGTGCATATAAAAACAATATATATCCACTATTGTACTTACAAAAGAGAATTTTACAAATAATTATGCGGAAAACCAGATTCTGCCACACTTTCCCCTTATTTATTGACTTAAAATTATTACCAATTCGTTACTCGTATTTTTACAAGTCCTGAAAAACTTTTACACAAGAAGTGGTAATGATACAAGTTTACTTCCGAAAAGCTATTTTTTTAATTTACGTGGAAGGAATGAATTAATATTACCGAAGCCGAACATAACATTATATCAAAGATGTTTCCTTTACATTCAGCCAAAAATATTCAATTTTATCCCCGATGCTATAAAAAAAGAAAGAAACACTAGAAAATTTTTGATAGAGGTAAAGAATTGGTTATTATGCATAAGTGAAATTGAACTTTTATTCAGTAATCTCCATGTAGTAAGTCTTATGCTAAATAGAAAGTGATCTCTAATATCAAATTTTTGAACGTATTTTGATTGAAAAAATGATTACTAATATGATGATAAATAAATAGATATATTCAGGGATGTATTGCATTGTATTATGTATATGAGACGCAATGTGTATGTGTAAGTATGTATATGTAAAAAAAGGCGTATTATTTATTTATATATGTCTTTGCTGTTTTTTTGTGTGATGAACAATGCAATTATGCCTTTTGTTGTCCTTTGCACAGTATATATTGTTTTCTTTTTTTCTCTGTTTACAGATAATGTTTTCATATGAATATTTATTTATTAATATTGTTTATAATTGTATATACCTACTCTGTACAAATGTTACATGGTCTAACAGATGGTAGCCCCACCACAGGTACACCTTAGGGGCTATCAACGCTTTTTTTTCTAATGTTACACTTTGTAATGGTTTACTTTGGAAGCAATTAAATTTATTATTACTATATTATTATTATTATAATTATCTGTGGAAATTCAGCAATGTCTTCCTTCACCAAAAATGTCAATTTTATCGCCGTTAAAATTCCAAAAAGCAATTTATATGTACGCCCAGGCCTCGCATAAAAACCATTGGCTCACGCAAATATTCTTACTTTTTACTGTTTAGTTTAGGAAAGCGTACCCGCGTTATTAAGAAGCATCTACTTTACGGAAAAAAACACGTCTTAAAAAACATGGCAAATAAAAATTTTGGCAAAAACTTTTGCACGACAAAAAACGCGGTTCGGGAGGAAAAAAGGTCAGTAGAAAAACTTTATAAAAAATGGTTCAGTAGAAAACACCGTTTTAGTAGAAAACGATGGATCAAGAGAAAACTCCGGTTCAGGAGAAAACACCGGTTCAGTAGAAAACAGAAAACACCGGTTCAGGAGAAAAGAGCGGTTCAATCTATTGAACCGGAGCACTGCCATCGAAAACGGTTTCTTTCAGAACCGAGAACCGGTTCAGTACTTCCTGCAGCGCACAGCCCTAGGCATTTATAGTGTCTTCAGGGAGGCCTATTGTCATCGCAGCCAATCAGAATTGAGGGGTCAAGAGCTGGAGCACTCCCATTGGCTTGAGACTCCCGTTTCAAAATTAGCCGTTTCCAATTGATGTGTAGCCGATGTCCAACATCCCTCTTGAAGTTTAACGGTGTTTTTTTTTCAATTGCAATGGCTTCACGTACAAGGCGATGGAAATAGAATTTTTCTATCGCTACCACGCGCGCTTCATTAATGCTAATTTGGTGATCTGGGTTGCAGAATGCGTGCTCCGAAACCGCTGACTGCATGCAGTGTTTGTTTGGAAGAGCTCTCTTACGCTCCGCCAATCTGCCAATGATACTGCTCTCTTCGTTGGGCCGACGTATTTTTGGCCACAGCTACAGGGGATCTCATACACTCCTTCGTATGTTTTTGGGTCGATGGTGTCTTTTGCCTTCGGAAGAAGACCTCGCATCTTCTCTACGGTGGAATACCTTGCCGGAATGTCGACCTTTTTCAGTGTTCTGGCGATTCTCTGCGTCGTTCCTGCTACAAAAGGTAGAGTGGCAAAAGCACTCGCTTTACAAGTTCCCTTCGGAGGTCCTTTGGCTCTGTTTTTCCTTATGCTGTCAAGGAGGCGCTTTTTGTAGCCGTTTTTAATCAGTGCCGATGATGAATGTTTCTCCTCTGTTTTTAATGATTTCTCATCCGAAATAACTTCTGCTCTGCGCATGAGAGTCTTAATTCATTAAAATGAGAAATCATTAAAAACAGAGGAGACACTATAAATACCCTGGACGATCTCATTCAACGGCACGGATCGCATATCTGATGATGTATGCCGCAATGGGTACGAAACGTTATCTTCCGAATATTGGAATAACGCAGTAGAGAAACCCGGAAAATCAAAACCTACAATCATATCGCTGCGAAAGCCTTCAGCAGAAAAGATACTTGCATACTTGTCAATTGAATAATATATTGATCGACCCACTGTTGGAAAACGTTTACATGCAATCGCGATGGCTCAAAAAGAAGATAATTGGGTTCCATCGAAAGAGAGACACATCGAAAGGCGCTTATTCATTTGCAAGATGATGATGGATCGACAAATAACAAAAGATTTTTCCATCGAATTGTCAATGATGATTGAAAATGGATCTATTATGATAACTCTAAACGTTAAAAAGCATAGTTGATGCCGGGTGAAACCACTCCAACGTGAAAAATATTTAGGGTTTAAAGGTCATCCTATGCATTTGGTTAGAGAAAAAGGGTTTTATTCACGAAGAACTGCTGAAACCATCTCTGTGATAGATATCCTCTACAACTTTCGCGCATGAAAGAAAAATGCCCGGAATTGATCAATAGGCACGACAAGCTGATCCTGCTGCATGAGAGCGCAAGGAGAGTCGCGAGACCAGATAAGAAATACTTGGAAGGAGTCAAATGGGAAATTCTACCCCACCCGCTGTATTCACCATACAGATTCCCGCTTGTTCTGATCAATGCAGTCAGCCCTTTCTGGAGAGCGGTCCACCTCTCCTATAAGTACCCAGAATTGACGCGAAGAATGGATTGCTTATTAAATTCGACATTTTTTGTTCGAGGATTCCGTTTACTTCCCAAAAGGAGGGAAAAGGTTTCAGCTGCCGATGGAGCAGACTCTGAATGTACGTATGTACTTCATTTTGTAATCTTTAATAAAGATCTTTTTGTAACAAAGAAGGGCGGAAACTTATTCGCATGCCCAATATAGTACAGTGAATTTAGGCGTTATTTCGAGGAATTGCCTCATTATGGAACAAAAGATGAAATTACTGTTTCGAAATAAATATTATTTCACACCTATGTTGCACAGTGTTTACCCGATTATTTTATGCAAACAAAATTTCGTAAGTTGGATATAGTTTATACAGTTACATTGGATGAATCTTCGCTATTTAATCAGAAAAATACACGAGTACCTACTGGCATATAATGGATGCAAACCATTTCAAACGTTGCCTTAAGAAATCAAAAAGTACGTCTTAGACTAAAACGTTGCCTTATAGTTCGTCTTAGATTAATTGTAAATATCCCTCAATCAAAGTTTCCGTTCGCCGAGTGAGGAAACGAAGACCATCCAAACAGTAAAGCATGCTATGTCTGGCACCAAATAATCTCCCAGCACAACGATCAAGGAATAAATATGAGACAAGGTATCTCCGCCAGTAGGGAATTATACGGAGGACAAATATTCTCAAGCGCAGATCATGTGTATATCTTTCCAGTGCGAGTCATTCCAAGTCAACCATTGGAATGAATTATGTAAGCGTACCATCAGGAATTCTCTGCACATAACTAAGATTGGTTGTAATGGAGGAGTCAAAATATAGCTTGGGATATTTTCGCTCTAACGGCGTCGTTTCAGAAATATCAAGATAAAAAATACTCCCCGAAGGATGATCAACATATGTTACATATCAGACATCACAAATCACTACCCACGCTATTCACACGCAAAACGGCTGATGGCGCTTCTGAATTACATTTGCACATCATTAACGGAAGCTCGAACGGCGGTATCATCACGACCGCAGACTGCAAAAAGGTGCAACTGGCGTTCATAATGTGTATGTCGTCTCATTCGGCACTCTTTTGCTTCCGTAATGACAAAAAAGACTTTTCCCTGTACACCCATTATGGTAATGGTTTTACGGCCTCCACTAATTGACCAATATCCACCCAAAGAACGCAATACCATTCCGCGTCGGGCGGCGAGCCAGAACCATGATGTCTGAATTGATCCTTACAACGTTCGCCTTTATTTAGAGGTGAATTTCTGCTTAGTAAGCCGTCAAATAAATCGTATGAAATAAAAGTACATATATACACGCCAACTTATGGCATTGGTGATTACTATAATGCCTCCCTTGAATTGTACCCAGGCGCAATTATTGCGCCGACAAGACAAAGAGCACATAAATTTTCACACTGGACATTATCATTTCGATTCGCAGATGGAGTCGATTATCTCCCGCGACAATGAACCAATGCTCACTTTTTACCTCAGGGCACGGAGAAGAAATGAGAAGAATAAGAGTCGTAACCGATGACGGTTCCAAATGAAGAGCGCAATTGAGAACATCGGGAACAAGTTCTATCGAGAAAGACAAGGGGCCGTGTGGAAATAATGGCTGCATTTCAACTGATTACAACTTCACTGCGAAATATGCTTTTCCACAGAGATAAAAGCAAATGAGAAGCACGAAGACCAGTGTTATTTCCTCACCGTCGATTTGAGAAAGGCGAGAAATGTTAGGGATCCGGTTGGCGAGGTGGCTTGAGTAGGTACTGACCTCCTATTCATACGGATTCAAAAACGCTAACATTGCGTAGCTCACATCTGGGCATCTTCCTCATCTTAATAATCACTCGGCAGGGGAAGCAAAGACCAATTATATGTTCCGAATTCCTCTCATTTATTTGTTCTAATTTAAAAAGAGGATTTGTCTCGTACCAAAAAAGCAACCAAGTAGTCAAACAGTATGAGGAACAGGTGTCCATGTCCGAAACGAGATTCGAACCAGCGAGCATTGAATTGATTTCACGGCGAGTTGTTGAACTGACTATGGACTCAACTGGGGACCGGTATACCAATTAAAACCTTTGTCGCGGCCGAAATTTGAACCCGGGCCTTCGGGATGGGAAGCCAGTACTCTAGCCACTATCCCAACCCGAACCTCAACTACTATTCGAGAGATAATCACGGCACCAATTCGTCATTTCGCCACCTGAACACAAGGAAACGAGAAATAGATGGTGTTTCCTATAAGCGGTCCACCGTGAGCAGAAATTAGACGCCCCCACATCAACACACGAGCGTCGTCATCCGGCCCGTGGAAACCGCGCCACTTGCAAGGGTGTGAGAAGCCAAGAATACTGTTCCTATTTTTAGAAAACAGCCTTTTTCCCGCCAAAGCGCCCTCGTATCAGAAAGTTAAAAGAGGGACATTTACGAAAGCAATACGTGGGAATCAGTTCTCCCCGCCACATGAAACACTGCCGGGATGATTGCAGTTAGAAGACGAAATGGAGGAAAGGCAAAGGAAACGTTTGAAAGAAGACGACCCGGACATAAAACTCGACGAGAAAATAAATGTTGAAAAACTTCATAGTGGACACCCTCCAAAGTAATCACACGAAACTTTTGCTGCTATTTTTAATCCCGGCATTTCTATTCTAGTTCAACTAATTTCTTCATTTCCCTCCACTCCTCATTTTAAAGACTGCCATCTTTCCTCATCATATTTCCGGCAATTCCAAGCATAGTACCCGCAGAAAGAGGCTTGCCACCTCTCCCGGAAATGGACGTAATTGTATACGTGTCTACCGGCCGGAGACAGAAATCTCCCGGGATTCAAAAAAATGCTGAACCTTTAAATAAGCTTTCAATGGCAATCAAAAGAGATTCATCAGTCTTGTTTCAATCTTTGAATGAAAAATGAATAGATGAAAATGTTCCCATGATAAACTAGTTTCAGGCGAATATTACCGTTCTTATTCAGTTTACCGGGATATTTGTATAACAGTGGCTCGTCTCCAATCTTTGTCTCCATGAATTTTCACCAGCTAAATGAGACATCTCCCGAAATGGACGGCTGACGAGGAGAGCACTTCGAGCTCAGAATTCCGTCCTAGGATGGGACGTCAAACCCTGGCTACCTTCCGCTAAGAGCAGCTAATGCTGACACATGGTTTCTCTCTATCCTTCCTCCGTTCCCTCGAGAATTGACAACCCTAATTACTCACCAGCGCACGGCAAAACGGTGCAAACAAACTCAAATGTCTGTCAACTGCTCCGAATAGCTACTACATCTACGAGATGCCAACCCTTCGCAAGAATACATACATCGGAAAATGATCCAGTCCGACCTTCTCAATCACCTTCAACCACAGTAGCAAATGTGAGCAAGAAATCCCTGAAAAAACAATTACTATCTAGGAGAACGACGGGAATAGCTTGTTGTTGCAGCTGGAGTGAAGAGAAACCAGATTCGAATATCAGAGGCAAGTGAATCGCCGGAATATCGTTCTCTACTTGAATGTGGTGAGAGGAGGGGTAAATCCGACCATCTGATTGGACTTCGACCGCTTTCCTGAAAAGTAGCCTCATACCCACGTCGGATTCTTCCCCTCCCTTCTTACGCTCCCCGACAAATTACACCTCTTCCTAATTCTAACTCCTCCATTAATTTCTTTAAAGCCATCAATCCTTAACTGTGCATTAGACTTTGTTGTAGGTCACGTCCCCTATAACAACAACAGCAAACAAAGGAGAAAACGAAAAAAATGATGAGAAATATAAGGGAGGAGTAGGCTTACAATTTACTATCAGAAGTACACCACAATATTCTTCACAGAAAAACAAAGAGTATGGAGCGAATTGTTTTTATTCATCTCTCGATAAGCGAAACTCGCGAGATGACTCATGGCACGAAAATGCCTCTTCTTTTTAATTTAGCATTGCTTCACCTTAAATATTCCCGAACTAGTTGTCTTCCACCACGTCTACTCAATGTACGATTCAAAAAGCTGATGTAATTTACCGTCCAACAATTTTTCCTCCCAATTTTTCAAGCCACTGTATCTCTTCGGGATTTGGTTATTTATTTCCAGCACTGTCTCTATCAAGGTGGATAGCATTTTCTTCTCGTCGCCTTGAGAGTCTCCTACCATCTTCCCAAGCGAACACAAGTGCTCGTCACCTAGTGCTTAACATATTCAACCCTCCCAATAATTTACCCAATGCAACGTAAAACTCTACCCATCACTTTAACCATGCCCCATTACTTCCACGCGTGTTTTTTAAGGTGTTTTTTGCAGAGAAAGCAATTGAATTATCGCCCGCGAATGCCCCAGATGAATTTCGTTCGCGGAGAAAAACAATATTTTCACATGAGTCAAACGATTAACCGGAATTCATAGAGAGTACACGATTTAGACTAATGTTATGCTATTAGAGACTATCGGCGGCAATCGTAAATACGAAATGCCTCAGAAAGAGCGCTACGGTTACAAACCGCTCAGTAAGAGAAAAAGTCCAGGATAGTGTCGCTCAGCGCGGAACGAAGCTCTCGACAATGGCTACGGTCAGCGAGGAACAAGTTATGGAGAACGCTGCAAACATGGTACTCACCTTCCATGACGTAGACAATGCTCCCAACATCTCCCTCTTCGATGATTACACTTCCTGCGCTATACACGACCGGGTACATGCAGTCCACTATTTCCCGTATCTGCGTCTTCTCTAAGTTTTTCATGAAGTCATTATCAAGAATGGCTGCCTTGATCAGGTCTCGGGATCTATTCAAAATAGACAGAAGACCAAAGTTAACTTATTTGAAACCAAAAATTATGTACCATCAGTACGCAAACTAGCATGCATGCGAGGCTCAATACTTGGCCGATCCAATAAAATTAAAAGGGTTATGAAATACGAGTGACACGCAGGCAAGGATGAATTTAGTACAACCAAATAAGTTATCGTATTCATTTAAATATATGCGGATGCTTTCCTGTTAATTTTGAGATTGGATGCTGCATTTCATAAGATTCCGCAGCGTTCCCTATGTGGAATTTAGTTGATATAACAGTTTAACTTGTGATTTAGTTAACAAAAGAATTATTTCCTCCTCGAATATACATGCCAAGGGCAGTGTCCCCCTGGCACACGCCAATGCGGCGTCTTGTAGGGTGCCATGTAGACCCTTCTATAAAAAATGGAAAAAACGAAGTAACAACCCAAGAAGGTTTTAACAAAACGCATGCCTCCACCATAATTCATATATATTTTCAGTAAAAGAAATTGAATTATTACGGACGATTCTCCTCTAAAAAGTTACGCATTCCTGAGACAGTAATGTGAAATTTCATTTTAGACCGACGCAAGGGTCCAAAATACCTCTATTCACACAGCACAGCTTGAAAGATAGCACTAAGAAAAGACGAGGATACTATTTATCACCAACTAAAGGATAATATCACGAACGGAAATTGCCCTTAGTTACAGGAAGCGGATTTCGTCAAGAAGTTCAATGACGAAGGGTGTATGGGTCCAGAATCGTCACTGGTCTTCCCACTCCACAAGAAATTAAGTAATGGAAGTCACCCTTTCAGCTACATGCGAGGAGCTTCCGGTCAGCTATCACTCAAGGACAAGAATTTTCTGAAAACTGATATAGCATGAATAGAGAGAATCAGAGAAAGGACGTACGTAAGAAGACAAATAGGTCGAGAGACTTAAGACATTTTGTCCCTATTAACCATCCAATTAAGAGGACTACTACCACCGCGGAATGATGATTACGACACAGATAACTTTAGATTCAGGTTTCCAAATGAGGTCTAACAAGAGAAAAGTTGCTGATTTCTCGTACATGATCGTCACATCTACCCAATTCTCTTTTGATGAATCCCAGTCTACGATTAGCTTGACCCATTATTTCACGCATGTGTTTACCCCAGGAAAGATCATGTGTCAGTCCTTTTCCAAGATATTTAATGGATTCCACGTTTGTTAATTCATTATTATTTATTTTGTAAGTGATAGGTGAAGAACAATTCTTTTTCCAAAAATTCATTACTACACATTTCTTCTAATTTAATTCTAACTGCCATGTATAACACCATTTTTCCATTGCTTGTAGGTCACCATTTAAATATTCTTTATCATTTGGGCAGAGAATTTCCCTGTACACTACAGCGTCATCGGCAAATAGACGAAGCTTACTTTTTGCCATCTTACCGTCTTATTGATATCATTTATGTACAGAAGGAACAGGAGTGACCTATCACACTATCTTGTGGGATACTTGAAGTGACTTCAATTGCCGGGGAGGTAACACCGTCCAAAACAACCCTTTGCATCCGATCATGAAGGAAATCATTTATTCATGATATAATATTGCCGTCTAACCCATAAGATTTTAATTTCAAAATTAGTTTGCTATGAGACACATTGTCAAAAGCTTTCATGAAATCGAGAAATATCGCATCCACTGGAATATTATTTTCGCCATAAACTAAAATATCGTGGAAAAAAAGAGCAAGTTGAGTTTCACATGATCTACTCTTCCGGAAGCCATGCTGAACATTGGACAATAAATTCTGGCTGTCTAGGTGCCCCACGACTGAACTAACAACTATATGTTCCAGGACTTTGCATGAAATGGATGTGAGGGATAGTTCGGAAGTTAGATGGCTGCTCCCTATCACCACTTTTAAAAACGGGTGTTACTTCGGCTGCTTTCCAATCCATCGGTACGACGTGTTCGGTCAAGTGTTACGGGACGTGATAGAATTAATCTGCTTTCCCAGTTCTAATAGTGAGTCCACATCAGTGTTTGGGGGCCTATAGTATGCGCAGACAGATATTGATTTGGATTTAGGGCATGTTAATGAACACCAAACACATTCCAAGGGGTTGTCGGGAAATATTTCTGAAAAAATATCGGGGGAAACAAGGGTCGAGAGGAATGAATGCCACTACGCGAGACGACCACCTGCTTCAAGTGAAGTCCCAGCTCATATCTCTCCGTTCTCTTCGCTCGACACTCTAATGAGAAGATACCTTCTTCCCGTCGTCCCTTAACCTTCTCACTTGGTTTGCAACGGCCTTCAGTTTAGATGGCTACCTTGAGAGAATATCAAGAGAGATTCCGGTCCGGTGAAGATTCTTCAATCTTGGTTCCGAGTAACTGATTACAGTATTAGTGTACGATGAGGAAGGTTTAAAATATAAAGCTATCACAGTTCTTAGAACGGAGCTGTATCCAAAATTCCTACATGACGATGAAAATAATAGCACCGAGTATAGTTTTCACAAAATATTTGCCAACAAAAAACATAGTTTCAACATAAGAGTGCCATGTTCACGGGGTATTATGCTAAATCAGATTTGTACAAAAAATTGAAAACTACTCCGGGAGTGGTAATTCTAGATGGGAATGGGATACGTGGGTAATTAGATAGTCAGGAATTTGTCAGAAAACGAAGGAAGCTTGGAGAAAAACCAATTACCGGCATTATGTGACTCTTGACAAAAGGCGCCTAGAGTCCACAGATTAACGTCCCATCCGACGGATGGAGTACCGCACTCAAAGTGCCCTTCACACAGCACACAAGGAGGGAACGGTATACCAACGAAAATTCTAAACCACTGCAGAGATAGGAATCCGGGTACTCAGGATGGAAGGACAGTATGATCTACCAGTAGTCACCACACCAACCCAATCCCAAAATTAAGATTGATAATACTTTTTCATGGGCCAAGCGACCCCCAGTGTGGAGTGCTGTGTGGAGAGCACTTCGAGTTCATCACTCCGTCCGTCGGATGGGATGGCGGATACGCCTCTCGTTCAGCGTCCGCCGACTAGACGCCCACTTTCACTCCGCGTCCCTAGAAAACATTCCCGCACATCTCCAGCAACCCGTCTATCCTAAATGGCGCAATTGGTCTTAGTTATCGCCTCCCCCAATAACAACTACATTTATAGTCTAAAGTTTTAGCAGAGGACCGGGAGTGCTTGAAATCAAATGTATTTTATAACAAGATACATCTATCTGTTGTCTAAAGGCCTTGTCACTGCAACCAGGATCTCTTCTTTTCTGCTATTCTCTTTAGTTTAATGCACGTATCCACCACCATTCTTTCTTGAATGTCCTGCAAATGTTTCCTTATTGATTGTCCCCTTTCTTTCACAACGCTTTTCCTTCTAATATTACTCCAATCATCCTGTCATGTCTCAGTGCATGACTCAAGAATATTATTAATGGTAGTGCCATTTAATTTGATTCTAGTTGTGTAATCAGCTAAAAACACGACGACTCGCATGGATGTGACTGCGTGGACTGTGAGAATGATAGAGAAACACACGAAAGAGTGGAAGACATGAATCACAAAAGAGAACAATGGGAGACTCACAATCAAAACCAAACCTTTCTCATTCTCCATATATTAATAATAATAGGATGCCGAAGGCATACATTCATTACCTCAGCTAACACAATGGCAAAACGGCGGCGGAGCAATTCTTAAATAGTTAAAACGCGGAAAATGGAGGATGGATATCTTGCAAAACATGATTTCACATCTTTAGGACGGAACAGTAGGGAGCGTGGTAACCCAGCGGGTGGGTTCGATTCCCGGAGGAGGCCTTTGGTTCCAGGAAATCCCAATAGGGGTATTTTCTGGCAAACAGATCATTCTAGGAACCCGTCGGTAGTGCATGCTTGGTGATCTTCACCCCCTGCCACACACCCTCGCGGTGGCTTGCAGGTATCGTGCAGTTGTAGATGCAGGCGACACATGGAAATTAGCTGGCTTCCCGTTGGAAGCAAGTCAATATAGTTGGTGAGCTCCACCGTCACCTACCAGATCAACATTTTGGCTTAACACTACTTAACTTTTGAAGACGAAACTGAGGCAAGGAATGAATAGAGGGGGATGGCTAAGGGCAAGGTGAGTAAAGTGAGGCCTCCTTTTACTCACCTTGGGCTAAGGGTACCCTAACGATGCGGGAAGGCGACTCGAAAGCACATAGACCCATTCTGTGACGATTGAGCCCCAGCCAAAAGCCCTTGAGATGGTTTTAAAGGTACTGTGCAGATGTAAAAGGAGCATTCAACAATGACAGAATGCAATGATCATGATATATGGTTTGTAGCAAACGGGGTTAATCTCTCGCCTGTCCATCCCAGGGTCGCGGGTTCGAATCCCGCCATTCACTTCCCAGGGCATGGGTGTGTTATTTTTTAATAGTTAATATGCAGTTAAAAATCCCGGTGTAGGGTTCCCGATGCCTGGGTTGTTTTCGGGTAAATGTTAAATAAATAAATGAGACGATGCAGCCAGATGGTTAGTATCTACATAGTAATAAAGGGATTGGTTGTTAATACAAGCATCATGCACTACAGACTACTCTTCAATATTTCACCTACCTATCCCTTTGCTATGCTGCCTATTGTGCTCTCTTATATAGAACAGGTGAAAAATGAAATTTTGAATCTATCAGTACGACAATCTATCTCTCTAATCTTACTAACATTTGCACGTCCCACACTTTATTTTGCCAAACAAATTTTGCACATTCAATGTCGTTACCTTGATTATGTCGTCGTTACCCTTCAATGTCGTTACCTTCTTAACAGCAATGAATGTGGAACCGACGGTCGTCAAAATAAAGTGTGGGGCGCAGGGAGTTATAATTATTTTCCTGTGAAGCAGTTCCATTCAGTAAATCCCAAAGCGTCAAAATAAAACGGAATTATTTTGTGTGGATGGCAGTACGGTGTCAATGTAGAATAGAATTCTGTTTTTCGGCATTCCGACGGTTAAGGGTTCCACCATCTAATCTAACCTTTAAGCTCAGACAAACACCATCCTCTCCCACGACGATAGGATTGTCAGGTCGGCAAGGTAGCGACCACGATCAGTGAGAGAAAACATCAGTGGCCCGTGAAGACAGAAAATTCAAGTAAATATAATGAGGGTGGAAGATTGAAAATGGAATCCAAGCATTCTCCCCGAAGGCCTGCGTTCCGACCCCACGAATCAATCCGGATTGTCTCGAGGGTTTTCGGGTTCCTCCCGCGTTGTTGCATCCTGCTGGACCAAAGTTTCGCCGGCATCTTCAGGTCCGAAGTACTTCTTCTGATTTTTAGATTTTTTAAGAAGAAGAATTATTAAGACTTCGGACCTGAAGATGCCGACTTGAATGCCGGCGAAACTGTCGCCCAGCAGGATGAATCAACGCTGGAGGAAACCAAAAACTCTCGAGACATTACCCGAGCACCGCGGAAGCCTTCGCAACAATCAATTAGGATTATCCATAACATTCCATTCAAGCTGCCATTATTAATCACTCCTCACGATGTCAGGCAGAACTAATTTATCACTGACTAACACGTCGGAGTGAAAGAGTCGGAAGCAAGGAGCTTATGCTTTGTACAAAATACTTTTATCGGCAGGCAAAACAACTTTCAAGAGTCCTGGCAGGATCCTAGCAGGCAAAGCTGTTTAAACGGCACGCGAGCGAAGCGATGACTTATTGAAGGCTTGACGTCATATCTACAGCCAGTGAACGGATTTGATCTCCTCTTCGACCTTTCAGAAAAAGTTAATGTTAATATTTTATGAACTACACCAAGGTAGAGACTTAGCGTACATTCAGCTACGATAATACTTGTAGACTCCTAGGCATAAACTCTTAACGCACACTTCACATAGGGGAGGGTAAGTTTTTGAAAATGCAATGGATGCATCAGGGCCGAGACTACGGAAAACCCAGCAAGCGATCTCGAGGGTGTGTGGCAGCGAGTAATTAATCAACTAGTGTAAAATACATACATGCACGAATAATTAAAATACCTACTACTTAATTACAGCAACGTCAGTTATGCGTCCACAAGGTACTAAATTACTCATGAACTAAGAGGAGAAACTAAATTACTAGCGCATACGAATGAACTAAAGAATAATGTTTATTAATGGGCTACGCATTTGTTGAAATGCACAATTCCCTAGCATTAATACTCAAGTATTAATACCTACTTAACTCAAGCATTCACTTCTCTATAAGAATATTCTCTAATATTACTACTCAAGTTGTGCAAAAGTCAGACGAAAAGTCACCCCAAAATATAGTACGCGTCACCAAATAGTGAAGTTCGGTGATTTAATCGTGCTCTAACTGGATCCGAAGCGACTCATAGCAGGTGCGACACACCGACCGAAGATATTTTAAAGGCAAAAAAACGCTGCCCCCAACATTCTGCCTTCGTGTCACAGGAAGATGCGTAAAAGTCCCAGAATACACCGATGGCACGGCGACGGCAGTGGCGGGAGGGTGACTCGCTTGCACGCTAAAACAGCTTTATCTACATTTTAGGGCGCCCTACTTGTCGTTGCATTGCCGAATCAGCGCCTGCAAACCGCTTCTCCTTGCTGCAGCAGTCTGCCTACCTGACAACAGTATCAAAATATACCCGCCTCACTGTATATCTGAGGACGACGACGAATAACTGTCAGTTCAGTTAGACCTCAGTTCAGTTAGAACTCTAGAACTGTCAGTTCGTTAGATAAAAAAAACGAGGGCTCTTTTTTACTTCAAAAGATTAATTACTAGCATAATAGCAATGACTGGTGACTGTAATTAAAACTGCCATTAACTCAAAGCAAAAGCGATTTTGAGGATATTCTGGTAAAAAAGACTAACTTTCACATAAAATGTAAAATTGCTTACTGTGGTCTTATTAACATTCACACCCGGTAAATCCACACTTCATGCACTATTTTCACAATGACCAGTAAAACACAATTAAAATACCACTTCAAAAACTATACTACTGGTTGTCATCAAACTATAAGCACGGCGTCCTGATTTATTAATACTTTGATGTCTACTTGCATACGGATCTCAGAATATCTCTGCGCCTAAACGTTTTTCACACAGCAAGTAATCTCCGAATTCGATGCATACCGTCAATACTGACAATGAGTTTTGCTGTCTTAGGAACAGTCACATTTCTTATTTTCTACACCAACACCGTCCATGAGTTCCACTGTTTTAAGATCAGCCAAACTACTTCTACAGGCGTTTTTTTATTTATAAGAAGGCATCACCATAAGGCGTTAGCATAAGAAACTAAGGCTCACAATTAAAGTAAATTTAGTCATGCATAGCGGTACACTAATATGCACCGGCGATTGCCGGGATTATGCAATCTGTTAAAGTATTTTATGTACTACAGCACAGCGATTCTACGATCCGTGACATAATGATAAATCACTAAAGACAAATAGGCTTCAAATACATACTTTTAAAAATTAACACCATGACAGGCTTCCGAGGGATACAATTATTTGGCAATTATGTAGCCTTAACCATCGTCAGCGGCGTTCTACGAAGGCTACTTCGCAGCAAAGTGCCTACTTCTCTCTCCTCTCCGTCATTTTAAACACTCTACCTTCATATGTAGATTCAAACTCCTATTTACTTCAAAACATTTTAATCGCGATAAGTAATTTACATTTTTATCCTTCTATGAACGTCTGAATACGGCTATAAATATGTTTTATTTCCAAGCACTAATAGCATACAGCTAATATTTGTGCCCTGTCTATTTAAAAGGAAGAGAAGTGGTATGACTCTGTATTGCATATGTAATTGTCGCATTTCCTAGAAGAATTTAAATTACTACAGCAAGAAGTTTAACCTGTATTGTCCTTACTAACGAAAGGACCCTTCCGGAGCAGAAAAGCAGGCGACTAAGGTTTTTGGATAGGCACAATGCTGTGAAGTTTTCCTCCGACACCAAGAGAGCAATTAAGGCCCCACACTATACGGGCAGACTGGACCACGCAGAAAAGATTGAGGAAATGTATTAAAAACAGAATGATTCAAACATTCATTCTTACCACACACAATTATTGACGATGTGACAATTGGCATGATTACACCCACGTAAGTCATTCCAACATGATTTTATAGAGAGAGCTTCCCCTCATATGGCAATAAAATTACACGTAATACATACAAACAGCTTAAAATAAATGAAACCGTGATTACTAGGTAGATGATCAGGATGTATTTAGTATCATGTTGATTTTTGAGCTTTTTGCCTGTCTGCAAGAACCATTTAAGGCACAAACAATGCACTTGCATCGTGTTTTTAAGTAATTAAATGAACTTGTCTCCATTACCACAGATCATTCGTCATAAATACTTTTCCCACAATCGTTTTAAATACTTTTCCCACAATCGTTTTACCGCGGACAATAAAATATAATCCAACAAAAACCCTCACAACCAGTGATGTGAGGGTTTACCTTATTTACCACCTTATTAACCACCAGTATACCTTAGTATAACCAATTGGAAAAATATGCCTTGCCAGGTAACTGAAAGAGGACACCGTGGAGTCTTTTCCCGCAGTTTAATCTCGAGAATCAATAGGGAGCTGTAGTTGACCAATTTTGGCCCGCAAGATTGAAAATATTAACGCAACTGCAAATAAAGAAGAACATCAGTGGAAAAATAGGGCGAGTGGGAAGATTATTACGTCTGTCTCCGCAAAGCTTAACCGGTAGAACACTGGTTATAATAATTAACATAGTGTAATACAAGTATTGTATGTATCTCTTTGTAATAACGAGTCAATTCTCCAAAAGTATTCAAGAAAATTCGATCAAATTCGAATTCGAGAAAGGATTCAAATCTAAAAGGGATTTCCCGAAAGAGGGCGGATTGGACCGCACCAGCAAACCAATCTTCATACAGGTAGCTGCTAGTACGTCTCACATTATAAATGATACGTTGAGACTTTCCACATCGCAGAAAAAAATAGGTTACGCATTAAAAGCCGGCTAAGCCACTCTCGAAAGGCAAGCATATACCATACTTGGCTTCACTAATGAAGAGAAAGGCATTTTAACACAATCCTCTCAGCGATGAGGCACCTTCTAATAACCTTCATCCAGACGCATATTACAGAGTCAATAACCAATATTGTTCCCAAAAAAATTGTTTAAGACTATTACTCCGTCGCTAAGATGATTACATTTGGCCATCATGAGTATTCAACTCTTGGTGGCTATACAGTAAGATACATCAATGCTGACTTGCTCAGGAATTGAATTTAAAACAGAATGCCAGGTCAGTAGCCTTCATTACTAACTACTGGGTTTGCCAATAATCAAATGTATTATTTCCACTACACATATATAATACGGCTCGCTTACTTGACCGAAAAATGTCCACTCCAAGTCTACAGAAAGCATCAGGTAGCACAGCTGTCTTATTTGCGAAAAAGCAGTAGGAGATAAACTGGGACTGGCAACTGGCAAATAGCATTGCATACAATAGAATAGATACAAGAATTCACCCACGGAAGATTTTTGGTTTTCTTGAAAACGAAGACAAGGCCGAGAGATTAGCAATGTTATGCAGATGACATTCGCTTAACCTACATCTGCGTATACCCTGCAAGCCACGACGAGGGTGTGTGGCAGGGGGTGAATATCACCAAACAGGCAATATTGACATGCAACTAGGCTACTACATGGAAACGTGCTACATATTAGGATCACATGCAGCAAGATCGTTAGTATCTACAAGTAATAAAGGGAGTGGTTGTTATTACATGCATCATGCACCACAGACTACTCTACAATATTTCACCAACCTATCCCTTTGCTACGCTGCCTATTGCGCTCTCTTATGGTACGCGGGGATAGCATGTAATAGTATAAATCCAACAATACGTATAATTGTCATAAATAGCTCTGATGCACTAATTAAAATAAGCACAGAAATAATTCGTTAAATGATTGAGAACTGAAATAATTGGAGCATTTACAATACGGATATAGATTCAAGAATAATTTTTTTATAGATCTTATGGTCGTTGTTCTTATTAGGCAAGCACAACACAACACAACAAAGGTTAAAGCTGACTTTTAAACACTAAGGTTATTGCTTAGAAACAAATTCATGGATCGCGAACTTGCCGCGAAAACAATGCTGTTTTCCCTCAGGAAAATCTGTTATTGCGCATTTTCAGCGTGTAACAACAAAGGTGATGTGTAATGTTATGATTGGGTTGCTCTCCGAGTTTTCCTACGAATTTAGGGATTGGAGCGTAACCCGCCGCTGGCATCAGCCTCCTCTTGGCAAAAGACTCCACGGATTAACGTCACATCCAACAGATGGAGTACTTAAAAAACCTCTCCACAAATTACTCAGGTGCCATTATAATTACGACAAATCTGCCACCGCCGGGCAAGGACCGCGGAATCCCGAGGTGAGAGTACTCCACCCCTCAATCAATCTTTCAGACGTCCCAAACACTTTCCTTCCATTCAACGAGGTGCGAAATCCAATTCGCGTGACTTTCATCCGCATGCACACATCTTCGTCCCTCGGAGCCTCGATTGGAAACGCTCTTAATTGACAAGGACTGCTGCAGGGCAGAGAATGTTCCGCGCCAGCGGCCAGCCACCCCGACACAACAACTCACGGAGGCTCGTTTCACCACACGAGGGAGCCACTCGACAAGCCGTCCATCGAGAGACGCCTTGGCGCGCAAAGGGCAGACCTGCGCTCCCGCTGCACCTGTAAGGGGGCGAGGAGGGGAGGGAGGGGGGTTGTTGTGCCCCACCTCCTTTCCCTCTCTCCCTGGCACGCGAACAAGGGATATGAGGCTCGAGTGAGTCCCTGGGGGGGATTGGGGCAGCCGCAAACCCCGCCATCACACAAAGGGTCGACGGGTCCTCGCCGAGGGGCGCAACAGGTCCCCGGTATTGAATGAGGTCTGTGGGACATCCAAAGGGGTGCGCGCGTGTGTACACAAGACCCTTGCTTCAGAGTTTTCCATTCAACCGAAGACCTTTAACCTTACGTGCTGAAACGTTCCCACCGCACGCTCTAATTTCGACACCTTGGTCCATCATTCCCTAAGCCCCTGGTTACGAAGATGAAGAAGGAAGGGGGGAAAAAGGTCATCGGTTGCGTGCTTCGGGCCGTTTCGGACGAATTCATGGAATTTAAGGTCGAAATTTTCAATGCAGACGCTCCCCGCCACAAGCTTGATCCGAAAAAGTTCGATTGCTGAATTATTTGTAGCGGGAAAAATTTCGCTCTGTATTATGTCCAAAATTACGTCGTGAGAATTAAATTCTTCAGGTTTCAGATCTCCGGGAATAGGTTTTATGCTGATTGAGATGTAGGATAGGCGTTCGGATATAGCATCGTTCAAATTGTGGGAATCATTACGGAAAACATTGTTTTAAGTTTGGGAAACGTGTAGAATATTATCACAGAACTTGACCTGACGTTGAAGGACGGCCAAATCAGTGAAACCAGCGTCAACAACTTGTATTTCTTCCACAGATTATATTCAAAAACCATGAGTTTCGATGCCATTTCACATAAATATCGGGTAATAAAATCAATCATTCTGGACTTCCTCAGTTTTGTGCCTGGGCCCGTGAATTACATATCAATTGATGGCTGAAATTAACAACCTCCAAAAAATTTTCAAACAAAAAAATCCAAAAAACTTCGGAAAATTATCAATATTTATGTAGTTGATATAACGCAATTGAACAGCCTCATAACAGGAAAGCCACCACTCAACGCAACGTCATACAATCTACAACACATCTCCCATCAACTACATCTCATATCACTATGAACGTGTTTCGGTCACATGGTGTAACACAACTTTTTCCGGTCCTAGTCATTGCGCAGCTTGGTGATGCATGGGTGCGAAATGAAATTAGCACGTCTTAAGCATGGAAAAGCTTTCCAAATAGACGAACGACGGTGCGCAAAATAGACCATTTTCTATTTTTAATCCATTCCTCCGCGCACACTTTTCACGATTTGACGCATGTCCAAGCTGTTAAAGTTCTTGCTCAGTGTAAAACGCCCTTCAGACGCGTAACGGATCAATGCGAAGATTTTATGGTTGGGCTATTCCACCTTCTCTACAATTAACCTCGCCAAGAATTTTAGCTGGGCGAACGAAACCCTCTCTCCTCCCAATCCCCACGATTCGTAACACAAATATTATTACCTCACTTCCCCCACCGCCCTCCAGCTAAGAGCCTCTCTTCCGATATTGTCTTTGCATTATGCACCAACAGGGTACTCTCAAACTCAAAATGTCTAATATGCGAAAAATATATGCACAGGGCTCGAGGTTGTTCCAGTCAAGTAGTTCTTAAATTATGCACAAGGTCAGCTGAACACTACATAACTGCACAGTCTGTACCGGTACTGCACAGTCTATGGCGAGCCCTGCGCTTCGGAGTCCTGATGAGTCCAGCTTAAAGTTGGCAAACTTTTAAAAGATGGAAGAGCTAAACCTGTCCCTCACGGAAATCTAAATGTTTGAACACAATAAATATTTACAATATTTAAAAAATTCAAAAACTTAAAGCAAGACTAATTTACGTTTATAATTGCTCTCATTAGTTTTAATCAGGGCGAGCATTGAGCTTGTACATATAAAACTGCTTCGTGAGCGGAATTGTTAATTACTGCGGTCATTATTTAAAAAGACTCTCCTCCCACAAACAACCACATCGCCTATCTGTTAGCAACTTGGGAAAGTAATATCAACTCTAGAAAGCATTTCAAATGTGGTGTTGCACAAAAACTGTGAACATAAAATGGATAGATCGAGTGACCCATAAAAAGGCTATAAGATTAGAAAGAAGGCTTGGAATTTCTGAAACGACGGGGTAATCTTATCGTGTATCGTATGCCTTGATACATAATGATCCCTTTAAGGCAATCTCCGAGGTCAAGGTGAATGGGAAGAGGCCGACCGAGGAATAAATGTGCGGAGCAAGTATTGACGGGCGATAGAGAGAATGAACATATGTTAACATGACGAGGTTCATAGATAGAACAAGTTGAGGGCAGAGTCTAACGGTCATCTAAGTAAGGGACGACATTCTTGGATGGTTGGTTATTCAGGGGAGGCGACCAACAGCTGACGTCATTTGCGCCATTTAGGATAGGTGTGTAATTGGGTAAAGGTAGGAGTTTTCAGGGAAGGGAGGAAGGGTGGAGAGGACGTTGGCATTAGCCTATACTGTTAACGAAAGGCGCTAAGAGGACCACGGCTTAACGTCCCATCCGACGGACGGAGTACTGAACTTGAAATGCCCTCCACTAGACACTCACGTGGGGATCGGTGTTCCTCCGAAAAATCTGCCACTGCCGGGAATCGAACCCGGGCCCTCGGGAGGCCAGTACTCCATCCACCAACCCGATCCCCGATGACATTCTTATCTGACGCTCTGCATACACGCACTTTTTCATTTTCCTCTCCCTTCATTCCATCTTCACATTCATCCAACTCATTCAATACACATCTCATGTTTACCAATTTCAAAGAACTTTCCCCGAATAAAAAAAATCCACCGCCTTCTTCGCGCACACTAATACTTATCTTTCAACGTCCCAACTAACTGATTTCAATCCTAATCCTCTACGCCTACTAATTACCTAATTTATTAATGCAATACCTCACGGTTACGATAAATATTGCCTGAATTTTGCATCCACTTCGAAGAAATCATTATGATTGACGATCTTCAGCCAATTTTGTATCGCCGCCCGGGAAGCCGAAATGATTAAGAAAAAATTTCCAGTGAAGTTCCCAATAAATGCTTTTCCGTAGTATCTCATAAACTACTGACTATAAACTGACTCATTACGCGATTAAAAGACGATCAAAATACCCGGGTAACAATGACGCACTTATAGTAGGAGTTGGATCGCGTATAAGAATGTTCCGATTGCCAAGGTTGTATCGCATCATACAACTTAACCTCAATCCGAAGACAAACACGACATTTATCCCCTACACGAGATGTGAACCCGTGACATTTTGGGTGACAAGACTGGCACGTTAGCGACTTGGCTACACCGGCTTGGCTAGCAACATCTGTTTGTTTTTCTTTTGCCTCCACGATTGGTGTGATACATGGCAGTTAGAATTAAATTTCAAAAAATGTGTAGTAATGAATTTTTGGAAAAAGAATAATTTTCCTCCAAGCACATACAAAATAAGTAATAATGAAATAACAAACGTGGAATCCATTAAATATCTTGGAATAAGACTGACACATGATCTTTCCTGGGGTAAACATATACGTGAAATAATGGGTCAAGCTAATCGTAAACTGGGTTTCATCAAAAGAGTACTGGGTAGATGTGACGATCATGTACGAGAAATCAGCTACTTTTCCCTTGTTAGACCTCATTTGGAATATGCTGCCAGTGTATGGGATCCCTACGAAATCGGTCTAAGTAATGAACTTGAACGTATGCAGCGAAGATCGGCAAGATTTGTAAAGGGACGATACGATAATTATGTTAGCGTAACCAGTCTATTAAATGAATTGAAATGGGAATCATTGTCAGATCGCAGGTTGAAATTTAGACTTAATCTCTTAAACAAATTCCAAGGCAATATTTTCAGTGATGAAGTTAAAAATATTTTACGAACCCCAACTTACTATGGCAGACTGGACCATATTCATAAAATTAGAGAAATTGATTTCCGAACTGATAGATTCAAAATGTCCTTTTTCCCTCGAACAATTAGAGATACGAATAACGGTAAATATATCCTATCAGAGAGTAGCAATGAATAGCATTGGTAGCTGCATGTTGGTATGAGTACTTAAAGCTAACCCTACTAACAGAATGTTTTTGCGTGTTTGCTTAGCAATTTGTATCTTTTTTTTAAATAGTGTTGTTCTGACTACTATATTAATACTATTTCTTTTTAATGCATGATATGTAGTGCATGTTTGGTGAGAAATCACCCCCTGCCACACACCCTCGTGGTGGCTTGCAGGGTATTATGTAGATGTAGATGACACTATTACTTACCCCATCTATATATACAACCTTTCTCCAAATCTCCGGTTGATTTCAACCGATTGCCCACAACTGCTACCCCTCTATCAGTCACATAGGCATCCAACAATCTCTTAAATGAATTCAATCGACCCGAACAAGTACTAAAGAATCTCGCGTGGCCCACCCCACATATTACGGAACGCTATTTTTTTACCTTTTTCAAGTTTCCCCATTCTAACGCTTCATAACATTCTTTAAAACTCTTTCCGTTCCCTAAAATAACCTAACGCCGACAAGAAATCCTCTTTTTTGTAAATTAGGAAGCAGCATTATTGATATTTAACTCGCGTGTTTCTCAGTAAGTACTAATATCAATCACTTACAATCGATTGTGCCATTATTATTTTTAGAACGAAGAATCAATTTTCTGTGTATCTTTCTACCAACGTAACGGAAGGCTGGAATCCCCACCCCTTACCCCGTCCCTGGCAACAGTACACAATGAAACAGTTGGCCTGACCCCTTCCTACTACGTACCTATACGTAACACCCTGCGAGCCACCGCGAGGGTGTGTGGCACGGGGTGAAGATCACCAAACATGCACCATTGACAAGCAACTAAGCTACAGAACCCAGCTGCAGAGAAGCAAGAAAGTAGAGATACATGGTTGTTCTCTGTTTCTCGTACTTATCAACATCTGAATCGAGAAAACCACCCAAAGAGTCAAACTAAAGTCTTCGGGAGTGAATGTCCACGAGGAAAAACTCGATGCGGCGATTCACTGATGGCAACGCAGTCAAGACAGACATAGAAAGGGATCTAAAGAAGAATCCAGAGTGTGAAGACATCACATGAAGATCGATAAAAAGAAAAGATGTACAGGAAGATTCAAAAAGCCCATATCAACGTTGAACTAGGAAAACAAAAGGCGAAAGAGTATTGCTATCTGGGAAGCCGAGTGACCAGCAAAAAACAAATTGCCAGTATAATAACCCAGGCGAAAAGGGCATTTTACCAAAAAAAGATTCAACTTGCAACAGCAAATGCAAGCAAGGAAATAATTCATTAGGACATACACCTACAGCATGCTTCTGTATGGCAGTGAATCAGGAACGATAACAGCAGCAGAGATGTCAGGACCGAAAACATTCGAAATGTGATGCTACCGAAGAACGATGAAGATGTAACCGAGTGAAAAACGGAGATCTAAGAAGGGTGGGGTAAAACAGAAATCTGTTAAAAATCTTAAAAAGGATGTGAAAGAGAAAAGCAATACAAATATGAGGTAATCGATAGGAGAAACGAGTGCAGAGCTGCGTCAAACCTATCTTAGGATTTTTGGCCGATAATGATGAACACCGGTCCCTATTTGAGAGCATTTAGCGGAGCACTTCACGACTAAGGATTGCAATCCCGGAAGAAATGACAATCCCGGGATTTAGTGTATACGAATCTTGGGATTGACGCACATCTTTTCGCTAACAGGCGGATCTAGCAAGTAAGCTTTCTTGGAGATGAAATGCAACATGTTAGACGTCCGAGTTCATTGAGTAATACATTTTATTGAAATGAGTCATCATTTGTAATACATAAGAAAAACGGAAATGAGCTTTAACTATTTTTTTATTTATCAAAAATGTTGTTTTAGACATGCTCTAATATGCATTGCGAGCACAAAATCGTAATCAGAAATGTGTTGATTAACAGAAAGTAATACGTTAACCAGTAGTAGTGATTCGTTGTAAGCGTGTAAGTATAAATGATGAATGTCTTCCAAATAAAATCAGAAGTAAAGAAAGTGAAGGCTCACTTGGGCCTCGAGAGATGACGATAGATTTTTTCCCACCTCTTCCGACAACTCCATTTGTGCGGCTCTGGCTAGAATGAGTGCTGTTGATGAATCCAGCGTTTGCTGTGCGTCTTCCGATTTACGTGATGCTGTGAAATGTCGGCGTTTTTTTAGATATCCCCAAATCTCCTAATATTGCAAGTCTTAAGACTAATTAGTATTATCGTACGGCGCGCGTGCTAAAGACATAGTGAATGCCAGTATTGAAAAACATGGACTAGGTATAGTCCAGAAAATTCGCCATGCAACAGAAGATACATTAATATTAACGTTCCCTCCTCTGAAAGAGAATCAAATATCTGGAACTTAGGGCTTATAATAATTAATGGAGATATGCGCACAGAAGTGAGTATTGAAGTCATAAAAAAGAAATCGAGTGAGTATGAAATATCTTTAGAGAAATTCATTTTCACAATCACCACAAACGTTGCAAGGGTAATGACAAAGGTTGGTAGGTTAATACCGGTATATCATCAACTCTGCTTTGCTCATGGTATCCACCTTGCAGCAATTAATGTTTTGTACAAATCTTAGGGTAGAGTAAATGAAATAAAGAATAAATTTGAAGTCAAGAAGAATTAGCATCTGAGGAAGTGAATTCGGCGATGAAGACTTTCCGTCGAGTGATAAAACACACGGGAATGATCCATTTGAAGATAGAGGCGTGTGTAAACAATGAGAACAAAACATTAAGATTTTGGTTCAAAAATTAGGAAACTGTTCTTCTCTTTAGATAATTATCCTCAAAAAATGACAGATTCCTTCAAAAATATGTGACTGAAAAATTAAGTGAGGAAGAAGCTATTGTTATTGAAGTAAAAACTCGACGGAGTACTTTATTTGACGAACGTTTTGTAATGCTAAATACTTGCGTAATGAAGGCTCTAATTGATCTTAATTCCAATATATCGTTCAATGAGTGTGAATATGAACTTGCTTCTTCTATTTCTGCAACACTGCAGCCAGTGAAAATAACTGTGGAGGGATGTCTTTGCCAAAGGGATGCAAATCTTTTGAAGTGTAAGGCCGCGTTGGAAATCTTGATGCGGAAACTAAACGATGTGAGTACAGAGTTGGGGAATAATATGAAAAATGCCTTGCAGAATCAAATAGTGAAGAGACGAAATGATTCATATGGGGTTTTGTGGTATCTGCACCACGGTTCACGGGAACGTGGTTTGGGGAATTTATTTTCTGTGCGAACACTAGCCAACCTAGCAAAAATGTCAAAGAGAACTTGCTTAGATTTCCCAATTACAATGACACGAAAACATTTGAATCAGTGGATGAGGACCGAGCTTCTTCAGCATCAAAAAGCCAATACATTGATGACTAGCATAGTGAGGGAGAGTAAGTTGCTAAATGTTCAGAGAGTGGTTCACTGTTCGGATGAGCTAAAGAAGGAACTGCATTCGGTCACTACCCAATGTTTGAGCCTCCCAAAAAATATCCTCCTAGCTGCGGTTCAAATGGCCTAGAATCATCAATAATTCAGCAGCTAGAGAATTTCCGTGAAAGTGGACGGGGAGGAGAAAAATTGCAAATTATTTACGACCACTTAATAGGTATTTCTCTCACTAGTGTTGAGTCAGGAAGGACTTTTTCATCGGTGGGTATGCTTTGCAACATAAATGGGTCAAGACTGAGCGACAAGACATACTTTGTTTCTAAGGGTATATACAGCTGTAACTTTTCAGTGATGATAACCTATTTCTAGAGTTGGTTTGATTTTTTAAAGTCTAAACTTTCAATTTAAGAGTAGTTGCTATTGCTATTGGTGCTTTTTTAAATTCATATCCCAAGTAAAAATGCATTGTTTTATGTCTTAATAAAACAGATTCTTTAGAAACTTTGTGGGATTTTCCCAATTTTAACACCAAAGATAAAACAATAAAAAAACACAAAGTAAAAAAATGCGCAACTCGGGTTTCAATGCATCATCGTAAGTGAAGAAACTCCCCCGTTTTTAAACTTCGTGTGGTTTTGTTTTATGATAATTTTACCTTTGTTATCAAATGATCTTGCTTACAAGTTATGTAATTTTAACATTGACTCCATATGTATACGTGATATTTTAGTTCTCTTTTACTTTCATTCCATATGGCATGTAATATTTTAGTTTGATCCCGGGATTGAGGAAATCCCGGGATTGCAATCCTCAGTCGCGACGTACGGGATATTAAACCTCGCACCCCCTAACGTCTCCCGGGAAGAGCAAACTAATGCCGGGTTTCTTTCCACCCCTCCTCCGTGCCTTGTAATATTTTGTCATCTATCCTATCACCCACCTATCCTACCACCTACCTATCCTAAATTACGCAAATGGCATCAGCTGTCGATCGCCTCTCCTGCATCACTAACCAACCAACTCCCCTGGCATTGCGTCACGTATGGAGTGGTCCCTTATAACCATTCCCGCACCATGGACTCCTCTTTAGCCCTCCAGCCCTGAGTACTATCCCAGCATAAACGGTTCTTTTTTTATTTCTTCTTTTTTTATTTCTCTTTTTATTTCGTCAGCGTGTCTGCGCAAGGGTGTCGTGCGACCACGAAGGCCACGGCACACACTCTTCTGCCCAAAGCCGATTCCCCTCGCAGCCATTACTCAAACCTTATTTTTGCCCATCGTGGGATAAATATTTGAAGTGGTTCCCCTCTACCTACCTCAAGAGTGTTTTAAACGTCACACCATAACTTAAATGGCCGCTCAACTGGGATTAAGAGCTTTAGGGAACCCAACCATTGATGACCATGTAGCGTTGACAACCTTCCTTCTAGACCATCGACTCATCCGGCATAGGCGAAACTTCGGTGGGGAAGGGGGCTACATCCTAGATGAACGTTTCAACTTGTTATAAATCTTCCGACATCTCGCAACTCTCACCTTCCCTCGATTGGCGGCACGTCGGCTTTGCCTAAGAGTTAAACAGAAAAATTATCTTTCTCTCTGTATTACTTTTTGGAATGAGAGTAAAAAGTAAAGCCGTCTATGGCTGAGTTTTTAGACGAAATTTTTCTGCAAAAGAAGTTTGGGGATCGAGCTTCACGCGAACAATACGTGCGTACGTCTTCTAAAAACTCGGTAGTGCTTAGTCTTACAGGGTACGCACCTCTTGCGATGGTAACGTTGGTTACGTGAACATGTGGCCTACATCATAATTACCGACTGTTTTTTGGATTATTTGAGGGTGAAATTGACCGAAAAGTCGTTCGAAAGATGTAAATTCGTCCAATGATAGATCGGAAATAATACGATAGTTTAATGACTCCCGACTCCCTTTATAGTTAATTGGATGATTACTATCTAATAATATGAAACACCTAATTAGCCTCTATTACGTCCAAAAGCCTATTTCTCCACAAAAGTATAATTTTTTTGTCTTGGCATTTGGGATTGAACCCTAAGCGAGACTTAGAGAAAATTTAAATTTTTTTAAAGAAATAAGGTACTTACCGAACAACATAGGGGTAAGTAATTTATCATTAGATACCAACAGGTTCCACTTGAGATAATGTTTCCATTTCATAACAACGGGGGGAATATTTTTGGTTAAACGACAAAGATTCAATCTTCAAGTATCATAAATTGTACTCTTCAATAACAAGTCCTAAGTATTGTCTTCGCCTTCAAACTCCACATATCCATCCTTAACAGGACGACAAGCGTACTAATCAGCAGTTGGTTGATTTTATACCTTAAGATCCAACGCTGACTACAATAAATAGTAAATCTAAAAGTCATTTATCATAGTTACAAACATGTTTCCTCAATTTCCATGAAATTTCAAATAAGTGCCGTAATTATTTGGCCAGTTTTAAACGATACACTTCCCTAGATCCGGCAGAGAACAAGGTATTATGCTAAGGAATTCAGTCATTCAAATCTTAATATTTTTAAAGCAAGGTAGATAAGGCAGAGAACAAGGTATTATGCTTAGGAATTCAGTCATTCAAATCTTAATATTTTTAAAGCAAGGTAGATAAGGCAGAGAACAAGGTATTATGCTTAGGAATTCAGTCATTCAAATCTTAATATTTTTAAAGCAAGGTAGATAAGGCAGAGAACAAGGTATTATGCTTAGGAATTCAGTCATTCAAATCTTAATATTTTTAAAGCAAGGTAGATAAGGCAGAGAACAAGGTATTATGCTTAGGAATTCAGTCATTCAAATCTTAATATTTTTAAAGCAAGGTAGATAAGGCAGAGAACAAGGTATTATGCTTAGGAATTCAGTCATTCAAATCTTAATATTTTTCAAGCAGTGGATTATGGCCGTTCGGCAAAAGTTTGACCTCGTTAAATGAATATATCTTAAACATCACGTAAAGCTGAAGGTATGAACATGTAACCAAGATAACTAGAGCAGCTAGAGTTTTTTCATTGGAAAATACTTTGATGTAGTAGCGATTGTTATTGTATTTATGACAACGATAATTTCCTCAGTTCGTGCACCAAATGTGTTCATCATGAGTAGTGACCGCGGGTGAAGATCGTCTTCTTGAAATAAAGGTTTTCTCATTTTCCATGGTTTCGAAGCTGAGAAGTTACACGTAAAGGCCCTCAACTACCAAATTCCATATGAAACATGTGCGAACTGAGAATGGAAACAAGAGATACCTTTCCTAAGAAAAGGAATAACAGTCCCAAAGGAGAATGACATGGGATGGGGTACGCGAGACGATAAAACCAAAGATTGCTGCTCCACGGTGAAGGATAAAGCCACGGGGTTCGCATCTCATGAGGACGGGGTCAAGCCTTTTGGGTTTCGTGTTTTGGTTGGCCTTCAGTTCACGTGTGCTATGAGGCAACATCTCTTTTATTGTGGCTTATTTACTTTTCTCCCTAACTTTTTTTGCTACATACTTGCTTTTTTCACTCTATATTTAGAAAAATGGAGAGCATTCGCAGCGTTCCACCTTACAGAGTCGATGCGGGGAAAATTCAAGGCGCAGCTATTAAATAATCAACGCGTGTACTTAGAGAATGTTCGGAGATTAATCACTCCCTACCACACAACATCGAGGTGACTTAAATGGTACTCATAAGATGTAAATCGCCTATTCCCCGATGGACACGCCAAGAAATAATATAATCCTATACGCGTAGGGGAAATGGATCAAAATAATCTGAGGAAACACAAGTACCGGCATTATATCAAAAATTACGTAGGTACGTAAGAAGTATTTTCTCCACCGGAGCGGGAAAAACTACCGTGTTTCACTCCCTGCGTGGAATGCAAGAGTAAATACAAAGTATGGCAAGCTGAGAGGACAAAGCAATACAACGGCTTATGTGTATTACGTAAGAGACAACAAGCGAGTAATGTCTTCATTAGCTCCCCCAACGACGATGCAAATCCGTGAAGAAGGAATTTCGGAATGCACTACATCGACATGCTTTTGTGATGGGTCGTATCTCACGACGAAACAGATACTCAATCCCAAAAAAAATATTTTGGGGAAGCAAAGCAATAATAAGCATCACCAGGCACCTTTAAGCGAGGGAACTATGCACAACTTAAGAATACATTCGCAATTACCTTTCCTATTTATCAGACCCGAGAGGAAATTTTCGACCTGAACATGTGCTCACCCATCATTAATCTGAGGAAAATTTACCTTAGGCTTGAAATTATACACTTTGCAATTACACTAAAAATTTACCTTACGCTCTGAAAATTGGAACTGTAATCACAGAGGTTGGAAGAGTAACGCCCAGAAATAAATATCGAGGAGGCAGTCAATAGAAACAAAATGGGATACATCTAGGACTTGAAAAATGGTTGATTCCAATGAAAATGAATCAAGTTTTCCCTTTCTGCCAAACCTCTGCGATGTAATACCCTGTCATGATTTCGCTAATATTTACGTCACTCATTTGCCGGCACTGAGAAATGCGCCAATCATACACAAATGTAGAGCGGAGAAGAAATCTCGTAATGGAACGAGAACTGTTGGCAAATGGCTCAACCATAGGTCGTAACACATGTTTTGTTTTAAATCAAGGACCGAATAACCCATGAAGATTTCTCGAAATGCATAATTTAGCACAGTTACTACAAGTTTAATGAAGACTTGAGCACACAATCGGCCAAAAGTAAAATTTTCAGACCCTTGAACAGAGATATTTTAAGCTATATCCAAGGAATACCCTGTGAAAACCAAGGGCCGAATAAAACAGGCCAAATATTTGAGATATCATGCGATAACTTCGGTAAAGAGCAAAATTTCTATGCCTCACAAAAATATTCAACATCAATCAAAACACTTGCAACGCATTAATAGTAGAAGGAAATGAGTTATTGAATTCTTCTGTTAAAATATTACGGATTTCACCATAGTAACACACTATTACCAACATATTTTGCATTCATCCCCTACTGTGATAACTCGCAGCCTGAAATCACGCCCTTGATTCATACTAACTACTAACTCGCACTTTTATGCATATCAGCAAAACAATGTATCAACAAACATCAAGTCACCATTACCAAACTAGTGACACATCAACGAAACTCAACTTGTTTACAGGCACGGGCAAACATCAATTGTTCTCACCACAGCTACACGTGCTTTCGAAATCCAAGGGCAATGCGCTATAAACATAGATATCAAACCAACACAAAACACGATCCTTATAACAACACATGCAAACAATGAAAACAACTTTCAAACCGCTACTATTCATAAATGAATTTCATCAACACTTTATTATCGTGATGATCCACCATGCGGCACGTGCACCCACCTGTCCTGCTTGTCAAAGACTGGGAACTTCTTCTGCCTCAACTCCTGGATTGTACTCTGGCTCTGAGGCTCCGCTGAAATTCCTTGAGCCCTCTGTTTCCTTGGCCGCGGAACCCATCCTCCTAATCTCCCGCCCCCATGAAAAGGAATCACAGATTGGAACTTGTCGAGATGCGATCGCAGTTCAAGAATTTCCTGCTCGCGTGCCCGCAGTTTTTCTTCCAACTCCCGAACGCGGAGTTCCTTGGCGGCGAGGAGAATTCGGAGGTCGTCAGTGCGACCTTCCGCCTCGTTTCCGAATAAAATCATGCCCGCCACGCCAGCCGACACGCCGTCGTCCAAACGAGTACTCATCGTCCCAGCGAGCGGGGCGGCCAAGCCTCCTCCGCTCGCCACACGCCCGACTACTCCCTCAGCGATAGCGAGGCGGCCGCTCACGGCCACACATCTACACCAAGGCACGACACGCACTCAGCGACCACACTACTACGCTGTGACGTTAACAACGGCTGTCCACGGTTTGTGCACTGCTTAAAAGCGGCGGACAGGAAAATTTCTGGCGATAGCAGGTTGCCTCCGACACACGTCCCCTCCCACCTCCTTCCGAACCGGCTACAGAATATGTCCACATGGGTAAAATATGCGAACGTCAAACATCTGTCACACACTAACGAGAGTTCCACTGGGGAAAGGAAACCCCCCTAATTTCTCCACGCAACTATTCAGTCAATAGCCTCTTGATCCTGAAGCAGGGGCTGGAAAAACTTGGAAGGTCACACGCATCCACACAAACTAACGCTCTAGTGACGACCTCCACACTGTAAGGCACTGTAAGGTACAGGCGGGTGAGCCGAGTCGCGGTCTGGACGGGAGCCAAGCGGGAAAGGTACTCAAGGAGCAGGGCGCCACACGGTGGCAAACATGGGAACTAACTTCAGTCGCCTAGCACCGCTCGCGGTAGAAATTATACAGCCTATGAAAAACGCGCTATCTTATCGAAATAAAACAAATGAGCTCACTCCTGTGAGATAAAAGGAAGTCGGTAGCCCAACTTTCCGCGTTTGAAGAAAGCATTTCAACTAGTTTGCCCGAAAATAGCGGACGGCCTACATCAACGTACGTCCTCAGATATTTCTATATTTGAGTCTCATCGCTCCATTTATAACGAACTTCCACAGAGGCGATTTAGCACGAGAGAAAAGGGAAGAAAATTAATTGATAAAATGAATCCGCCGCTCAGCATAGAGATGCTGGAATATTTTAGAATACGTATCTACTGCATAAAAGAACACGTTTTTGTTTATTCGCTACCTTCGTAGATAACATGATCATATAATGATTTTCTATGGTACAACATCGCCTGTTAGAACCCTTCATGAAAAGTTTCCCAAATATATTAAATAATATTAATCAGAGAATTTCTAGACATATTTTTAATACATTAATTATCAATGTAAATATTCAGTACGAGGGTACTATGCGTACCTTCGCAAGCAAGTTAGATTTAAATATTAAGGAGAGTATGAATAGCTCCCGAGAAGGAGCATGAAAAATAATAATCGGAAACAGGATTAGAATGAGCAGCGTTGATGATACCGCTGCTGACCAATTATTTGTCCATTGAAAGTGACTTTAGTGTTTCAATGTGTCCATTGCTTGATTGACTCTCCCTTCAGAAAAAATGGCTTACACTTATGAGAGATTACAATGAAGTTACAAACAAAACTCAGGTTCGCCTAATCATATTCCTATCGGTCTCTTTGACGCTACGATTATTCATGGATGGATAAAATAGCGTTTGCAGATGACCGAGTCCCAGAGACATCTTAAAAGAGGGGTTGAAGAGGAATCGATTTGAGCACAGCACACGTAGATATTTTAAGGAAATGGGGAATGATAAAAATTTCCAAATCCAAACATTTCCATTTCCAACTACCAAATCGCAATACCAAGTTCGAAATTTATGCAATAATAAAATTAATCCTTGATGTGGTTGAAAGTCTAACTTCTTTTAGTTGCGGAAGAATTCCCTTCCAAAAAATATCCGATTAAATCATCCTTATGAGTCAGTTTACTGAATTCCATTCCACTTCAACAATTAATTCTTCGTTCAATTACTTCATGCAAATCCATGGAGATACTTCACCATGCTACACAAGGAAACATTTCTTTTTAAATTTCTTCGAGGGGATGTGATGACCCGATTTTTCGCCGCACCTTGTGGGCAGGTTATCGGTCGCATAAGAAAACGTCGCACCTGTCAGCCAGTAGCTCCCTTGCGATCGCCCATAGCCTCTGGCCACTCGTCTGCATCGTGAGCTGTGGTTGCTGTGAGCTGTGGCCGCAAGTTGAGCCTAGGTCACTGAAAGTTGGGTGAAAATAACAGCAGGGAACTTAAAAATACGCCGAAGCTCGTTTTTGGACTTAGGATAGTTCATGAAACTCTACAGTTGCAGCAAAAAACAGAAAAAAATATACCACTGAGTACCCTAAGAACCTGGATGGCGTGTGGCAGGGGTTGAGTTATCACCAAATATGTACTTTGGACATGTATTATTGAGTATAATTCTTCCTAATCAGGGGAAGGATTTCTGTCTGCGAAGTAATTTGATATTAATCAATGGGTCACGTTATTTTAAAATGCATTAATTTATATTCCTATATGGCATACAAGGGTGAGGTTTACAATATTTAGTATTGTTAGATATTTTTCAGATTACTCTACCCACATTAAATCTACATATCCACATATTGTATGTTCTGTCTAATCTGATCTCGTATTATTTCCGGGAAGAAAGCTATAAAATATCCGTACATCGGTCGATCTCTCTATTTCGTTTTTCTGATATAATCGAACGTAACAAGCGGTGTTTCCAATGCACATCTAACGCCAAAGCAAATCAGATCAGCTAAAAGATGGAGCCCAAACCGAGAGTCAGAGATGGATTCCCCTCCGAGTTCTATTAGTAATCAGTACCTAGGTGGGCAACAACAACCTACCTACTCGGTGAGCTACTAAGTAGAATTTTTACGTCCAAGTATTTTGTGATGTATTAAACATATATGGATGACATCTACATTTCAAATTGTCTGAAAACTATGCCGATTTCCATCAAGAGAGGCCTCTCTTCTCCACTATCTGTTGAGGAATCACCTTACCCGATGGGCAGTTTCAACATTCCTCAGACCGGCTGTTACCAAGCATGCGGGCCAGAATAGGAACATATGGACTTAAGTCCAGTTACAAGTACGATTTTTTTCCAATTCCCCGTTCTGGTAGAACGAGTTCTAGGCGCGCCATGAACCAAACCTCGACCACGCTTCTGTATTTTAAATACAGGTCACTGGCTTCGAGCCAGTACTGAAAGTGCCTTAGTCCTCATAGCTCATAAAATCGCATGTTATTTCACGAGCTAACTTCCTCTGTTTATCACTCTTGTTGTTACAATCGTGAATCTTCAAGATAACTGGATATTTATATTCCCATAATGGCGAACAATATGCAGATGAGCATATCTTGAGTCCCAAAATCCCGGGACAGTATTTGAGTATTAGCCTCCCATCCATAGGGTCACAGTTCAAAATCCGGCCACGGCAGAGGTTTTTCAGTGCCAAACTGATTTCTTGTATTGATATAGTGTACCCTATGGTGCAACATCAAGTTGGAGCCGGCAGTGGTCGTTAGAACTCTGGCCTTGCAATCCAAAGGTCGCGAGTTCGAATTCCACCCAGAGTGTTGCGATCGCCTTAGGATGTAGCTTAAAATTAGGTTATGTTTAACGCTGTGGATGGAGCATCTTATAACCATAATCTATAATTAATGCTACTACTAGTATGATTTCTAGATTGTAAACTAAATCTACCATTACTACTACTCTTATTTCGACTTAATCACCAATATCATGAGACATGATGGCTTGATGAAGACAATCGTGGAAGGACAAGTGAACGGGAAGAACGGCAAAGGAAGGCCTCGTGTGAGATATGAGGTGAACAAGTGATGAAGGAAGAGAAGAAATACGTAAATGTGAAGAGATTAGCTGATAGGATAATTGAGTGGAGAGCTGCGTCAAACCAATGTCAGGATTGCTCACTGATTAGAATGATTTTATAATAAGATATCAAATTATATTCCAATTACATTAAAATTACTAAAAATAATATATTGACAAAAGGAAACAAATTTAAAATATTTTGTTACAAAACAGAAATTTTACGTTAAATTACCAAAAAAAACCCACCAACAGAGATGCACTTCAAATTTTTGTATTGCCTTACGAAGCCTAAGCCTTATCAAGCTCATTAGAAGGTGCTCTTTATTATCCATAAATTATCATGTTTCTGTGTCTATGTAGTATAATATACAAAAATACAATCATTGATGCCACATTTCCAATAAATGCTTCTTTAGTTTTTTTTTGAAACGTCTGCATATGTTTTAAAACCATATATGTCCTTTGGTAATTGATTAAACATTTTAGGTATAGTCACTATTTTTCTGTTTCCGCCATTCATTAAAATACTTCGGAACTTCATGATAGCGCACATTTCTTTTCTCCGTCATGTGTCCATTCTGTTTCAATTTTTCATATTTATTTGTGAAATAATGGTCCACTACTAAATTATATGTCCAAAGCTTTTCAAGAGTTAATATTTGCAGTGTTTTGTATGCATTGTTTGCATGCCTGGAACTCGGGCCCTCGGGACGGGAGGCCAGTTTTAGCTACCACGAGAACACGATCTATCCCCTGTGTGCAATTCATGTCCCATACTCATTAATTCCAGCTATGGCATTTATTACATCATTTGCCCATCGCGTGGATATTTACAGCACTTTTTTTATCATGAATAAAATCATAAAATTTGTATGATAAATGCAGGGCCGAATATTTATATAAAACTGAATTAAATAAATGGAGATACATCACTGCTTCAAAACTCGTTGGCAAAATAAATATATCTATATTTACCTAATGCATAACTAGTCGCCGCAAAGGCGCAAGGTAAGTTGTGTTGGTTAATATCAACATATTATATTGCGACACGTGATCTTTCCTGGGGTAAACACATACGTGAAATAATGGGTCAAGCGAATCGTAAACTGGAATTCGTCAAAGAGTACTGGGTAAATGTGACGATCATGTACGAGAAATCAGCTATTTTCCCTTGTAAGACCTCATTTGGAATATGCTGCCAGTGTATGGGATCCATACGAAATCGGTCTAAATAACGAACTTGAACGTGTGCAGCAAAGATCGGCAAGATTTGTAAAGGGACGGTATGATAACCTTATTAGCATAACCAGTCTATTAAATGAAATGAAATGAGAATCATTGTCCGATCGCAGGTTGAAATTTAAACATAATCTCTTAAACAAATTCCAAGACCATATTTTCAGTGATGATGTTAAAAATATTTTGCGGACCCCAACTTACTATGGTAGACTGGACCATAATCACAAAATTAGAGAAATAGATTGCCGAACTGACAGATTCAAAATGTCCTTTTTTCCTCGTACTATTAGGGATATGAATAACGGTAATAAATCCGGTACGAGTGTAGCAATGGATAACATTGGTAGCTGCATGTTGTTATAAGGACTTATAGCTAACCCAACTAACGGCATGTTTTTGCATGTATGTTTTGCTATTTTATCTTTTTTTTAAATAGCGTAGTTTTGAACAGTACCTATACAAGTACCAATCCTTTTTTTATGCATGATATGTAGTGCATGTTTAGTGAGAGTTCACCCCCTGCCACACACCTTTATGGTGGCTTGCAGGGTATTATGTAGATGTAGATGTAGAATCTTTATTAGCTTTTACCGTCCGAATGAGCCTAGTCTCAGCGAATGGCAACTATACTCTAGCCATCTGACCAATCCGATCCCTGAAGTTCAGGTAACAATGTTCCCCAGCATTCTGAGACAGTTCTTACCTCAGTTGTAAGAACTGTTGTTGGGAAGAAAGGGATGCTGGGGAAAAATATTTTTTTAAATTGTGAAGTGTTTTTGTGCGTAGTATTAAGATGCGTATGCATCGCGGGAAAAATTAACCCTTGGACATTTGAGCGTCCATCTCTCTCACGCTGCCTCTTCCATCTGTGCTGCTGATGCAATGTTGGGATAGAAATAGAAATACTGCTCTGTAAGCCTTGAACTCGTACGATTTTAATTTATCTAGTAGCACCAATCTGGCGTGCAACCTTCTAGTCTCCAGTGTTTCCCAACCAAGTCCTTCAAATAGTCGAGTGACGCTATGCCCTCAGAGAAGTTTTTTATGTAACGTTCTACTTCCTTTTGCATTCCAATGGCTCCTGGATTCTTTTCTGGTGGATCGCAAACGCTCTCTGATTGCTTGAGTTGAGGCTTGACCTGAGCGAAATAAAATCTTTCACTTTTCGTTTGTTTCCACCTTCCGAAGATTCGTTTCATCAATTTTTCCTCCCGGCGTCTCTTTAATGTGTTGCTGCGAATATTTCAAATGCAAGTGTAATTCCCAGAGGGAGATTGGATTGGTGTGATGACTCAAGTACTGACCTACCAACCCGATGTCCCGATATTTCGGCTGAAGTAGATTCTTTTCATTGGTATACAGGCTTCCTCTTGAGGTCTTCGTGAAGAATACTTCAAGTTCAGTACTCTGTCCGTCGGATGGGATGCAAAGCCGTGGTACAAGCAAAGCCACGGCAGATATGGCTAGAAGCCTGTTAACCAAAATTTGCGGGTTCTATTCCTTAATTCAGCATGGTCCTCTTGTCATTCCGTGGACGAAGTTGACATTAGACCGAGCAAGATAAACCTTTGAAGTATCAGTACTTCGACTCTGGATTATCAAGAGAAGGATCAATGGTAAGAAAGAGTTATATACGACACTAGTTGAAAAACTTAAATGTTAATTATGATGAAAATAATATTGTTGTGGACAATTTGGGGATCGCGCGGACGTGGTGATTACTCCCTCCTTGCGTTCTGTGTGGAGGAGGTTTTCGAATGCAGTACTCTGTCCGTCGGATAGGACGTTAAACTGTAGACCACATGGAGCCTTTCCTTAAGAGCAGGCCAACACCGAGTTTCTCTACCCTCTTCCTCCGTTTCCTGAAAAATTACTGCATCTACCAATTTATCCATCTATTCTTAATGGAGCGCTCTGCGCCGCCATCAAACAGGGCTGGGGTGCTCCTACGCAACATCTAACCCAAATTCTTTAACTTATGACGATCACAACATCCATGCCCTAGGCGGGATTCGAACTCACGACCACGGCCAGCACTGTACCACTATCCACGAGGTTAAAGCCAAAATTAAACACGCATTGTAACCTGTAACAAAATCATTGATTACGAACTAGCTGCAAAATTCTGAATGGTCCTGCTGAAGAATGGCAATATTTCCATCAAGAAAATATTTTTCCAACGCTGAAAACACCCAGCGAAATCTGATTTCATCGCCTCTCACCGCTTCGGTATTTTAATATTATCTGGGAATATAGGCAGTCCAGCTGTGGACAAGTTCGTCTTATCATTGTAAATACTAGCTATGGTATGGTTCTGATAAAATATGATACGATTACTCTCCACATCAATTATATGCAAAAATACTGTTCATAATTGAAGGAGAGAGTTTTCAATCTTTCTAAAGGAAAAACAAAAACATAATTTTATGTATAAATTTTCCACACTGGAAAACGAATCTAACCGCCACAGAATATTTGAAAAGATTTTGAATTAAATGTGTAAGGTAAGTATTTCTTGGTCTTCAATGAGTCTACACATGATTGAAATTTATTTCCACATTTCATGAACGCCTAAAGTTCAAGATTCTCCCACGCCTGACTTATCTTCGGCACCAACAATTGCGTATTTTTTTAAAGAAACGAATAAGTGAAGGTAAAATATAAATTTTCCCTCATTTGAGAAGAGTTCACTGGTGCGGTAGGTATTCTGACGTTTACGTTTTGGAAGCGGTTGATAACAAGTTTCCACCATCTAAACTCAGCAAGCCAATGATTTTGGCCAGGGATGGGTCAGCTAGAAAAAACTTTGCAGCTTGCTACTTTTAAACGACTTCCTCAAAAAAGTAGACGCTACTCAATTAGCTACAAATTGAAAAAATGAAGCAACTACACTACAGCTACTCATAAAAAGTATCTGTCAGATATTTTCAGCCACTTTTTTACACTCTCAGAATAGTAGTTTGAAGACATTTTTGGACAAATGAGTTTAAGTCGAACCGTAGGTACACTTCTAAGTTCCAAGAATTTAATCTAAGTTTTATAGAGTCAATTATATAATAATTATTTTAGATTTCTATCCATATTTCTCTATCTCACATAATGATGGTAGGTGAGCAGCCTTCCTATCGGGTTGGTGTGGTGGCTAGAGTACTCGGGGTGGGAGGGTAGAGTACTAGCCTCCCATCCCGAGGACCCGGGTTCGATTCCCGGCAGTGGAGGATTTTTCAGTGGAAAACCGATCCCCACTTGAGTGCCTAGTGGAGGACATTTCAAGTACAGTAATCCGTCCGTCGGAATGGACGTTAAGCCGTGGTACCCTTGGCGCCTTTCTTTAAGAGTAGGCTAATGCCGACGCCGGGTTTCTCTCCGCCCTTCCTCCGTTCCCTGAAAACTCCTACCATTACCCAATTACCCACCTGTCCTAAATGGCGCAAATGACCTCAGCTGTCGGTCGCCTCCCCTGAATAACCAACCAACCAACAGCTTTCCTCAGACCTGTTTGTGTATAAAAACCAGTGTCTGTGGAATATATTGTATTTCACTCAAAGCATAGGAACCAACATATTAACATATCTGCTGAATCAAAGCGAGTGTCTTGGTAAAATGTCAAAAAAAACATTGCATAATTTTTGGTTGAAAGGTCGTTTGACGATGGCCCACGTAAAGCCATAACACCGGAAGCATATAAAGAGTACTTTAAGAAGATCACAGAATGAATGAAGCCCCGTAGAATGATTTTAGGCATATTTATTTATTTTCAGCTTCAATCGTGCCTTGGCATTTGAATCGGATAATTTATTCCTCGTGCAACTAAGCACTAAAAGTTACTTTTCTGAAAAAGTACTGATTAAATTTAAAGTAAAAAAAGTAACTTTTACCTTAAGAGTTACTTTTTCAGTTACTTTCGCAAATTGGACGCTGTGGTAATAGAGGCCTTGATAGTTTTTTGCTTTGACAAACAAAGCAAACGCTAAAAACTGTCATTGTGGTTTCTTCCATCCGTATCCATTGTGGTTTCTTTCATCCGTATCCATTTGTTTAAATACATTGGAATTGGCGATTTTCGTTGTAATTCCATCTAGTGTCCAAAGTGTCGTTCGTCCGGTTTCCTAGCGTCTGCTGAAAGGATTCGGCGATTTTCCCGAGGCGGGGCTCCAATTCCGGGATTTTTAAGTTGTCGTGGATGTAAGAATTTCTTACGAAGCATGGTGCGTCTTTAATTTTCCGCATAAGATTGTTCTGAGCGGTAGAAAGTGCTTTAAGTTCAAATTTTGAAATCGATCCCAACATAGCGATGTGAAGTATCCATTCACAATTGTAAAATTGCAGTGGAAACGGCTTACTTATATAGAGTTCAGGCCGTTTTACACGGTCATTGATACTGCGCAGGCTGTTGCGAGAACACTTGCGCAAGAAATATTGCGCCGTGTAAAGCGACGACTTGCGAGGAGAGGCAGCGCCACTGCGCGAACGCTTGCGAGCAAATTAGAACTAATCTGATACATGCGTTCGCGCAAGTTTGAAGTTTAGTTCTCTCACTAGATGTTGCACATGTAGCAGCAAAGAACTGCCTGGGGAATTCTTGCAATTAAATAGGTTGTTGACAATTGAGTTGGGTGTTTTTGTTTGCACTCAACTCCTTCGGTAGTGAATAAAGTGCAATAATGATGAGCTGGGAATTTAATCACGTGGAAGCTTAAATGTAGTTCGTAAAGGAAGAACTCATTACCTTGGCCCATAGCCGTTCGTCAGATCTTGACGTTATGCAATATATTGACGGTATTACCGCTACTGAATGGTAAGTATATTGGCACTGACATAATGCACCGGCGATTGCACTGTGTAAAGCTATCAAGCAAGCGTCCTCGCAATTTTCTACGTCACGGACTTTCGCGGACGACTGCTCAAACGGAATCAGCATGAACTTGCGCAGTTTCAATGAATGTGTAAAACGGCCTGAAAGGTGCTGAGGGTGTGCCTGCGCACCGTTTCTAGCGATTCTCTGGCGACTAATGTATTGACGACGCAATGTCGCCGAGTAAGGCATACGTAGACTGGCGCATTGTAACAGACACGTAGTTTGAATGAACCCCTCGCCCTCGTTATCCGTCATAGATTTCTAGGCGACCCTTCTTTCTAGGCTTCAACTATATAGTATTGACGACATAATGTCACCGAGTAAGGCATTCGACATTGTCTTCGCGTGGTTTCGTGTTTTCTCGTCTGAGTTCCCAAACTTCGGCTGTCACTCCCCTCAGCCCTGATTTTGTTTGAATGCATTCGTCTGGGCCTATTGATTGCATTCTTTCAGAACTACCCTTGCATAGCTACCGTTTTATTTTCATATTAGTCTGTTGGGCAACCTTTGCACCCATATTCGGAAAGGTCGACATTCGCCAAAAATTAACGAAAAAAATTAACTGAAGTTACTTTGAATCAGTTAATGCATAACTTTAACGAATAAAAGTCAAAAGTTAACTCTTCTAAAAAGTAACAATTAAATTATATAGTTGACCACATTTTTAACGAATAATTTTAATCGTTAATCCCCACTATGTTCGTGTGCTTAGTTAATTTCGAGAAAACGTTCGACAGAGTGAGGCAGGGGAAGTTAATGGGAATATTGCGGAAGAGAGGAGTAGCAAAAAAAAAACGGTGTAAAGGAAAGAACCTTCCAAGTTTCCTTGGAAGAACTCTGGCTGAGAAGACAGTGATTACGAAAGCAGTTGGAATACAATAGAAACGGCCAGAGGGAGAATAATTAGAAACCATAAATAACTGGAGAAAAAGAAAATGGAGGGGAGAATAAATTGGAAGAAGGTGAACAGTGGGTGGGAGGGAGGAGGAACAAAGAATCGTACAATAAACTTGGGCGAGAAACAAAGAAGGAAGGGGAGTCACTTTTATGCAAGTAATTCGTTTTTCAAAAAAGTATCGCATTAACCACTGCCAATTCACCAGAAATCAGTATTCCGTTCTATGGCGATAAACATTAGTAACCGTAGGTTTGAAATGACCAGCTCCCAATCTCGTTGTTTTGCATTAATATGGGCTGGTCGGTAGAGTAGCGTGATTCCCCTTTCTTTGACGAATACTATTTACGTCAGGAGAACAACAACATAAGGCAAACGCCAATATTCTCAAAACTACTAAATCTGCCTTTTTTATAAAAATATTTCCCCAACAATAAAACTACTCGTTTCATTGCTGAGTAACTGTTGGGGAGAAATCTTTTTGTTGTTCGGACGAATATTGTTCATAATTCTGCACGTATTGTTAACAAAAAAGTTGAGTTTTTCATCAATACGTTGGCTTGTCATTACTTTTCAGTGAAAGCATTGTCGAGAAACTGGTTCCCTTATCTTGAAGTTAGCGCAAAAATAGTAAATGACATATCTATAATAGGCATTACTAAGGACTATCCGTATGAGAGCATTTAATTCCCGATTTACATTCCAAAAATTCCAAATTTGCATTTATGATGGATGCGTCTTCTGAGGATGTTAAGAATGTATTTTTAACAAATTGGCGTAATTTAGCAAGTTGCATCATTAGGATAAAATTACCAACATTAGGATTGTTTCTTCGTCAATAATGCGAATCGAGCGAGAGGCTCCCTGATAGTGGCTAGTCGGGGACAAATGTAGTGGAAACTGAATATTTATGTATTCGATGTGCTGGATTTATGTATAGTAATTAGATAATTTTTCCTGTGGTAAATCACAATGTAATCCTAGCTATCATTGTATATCGGGAATAATTATGAACTTGTCATAACAGAGTATCTTTTCAGAATTTATTAAGTATATGTTATTTTATTGAATGTTAGCATTTATATACATTTGAAATGAAATCCTTGTAAAATAGTGCGCTTGAAACAAAATGTTATTAACAATGTTAATTTGTCTATTCACAAACGAATATGATTATCCCTATTCCCTACTGTTATTGTTATTATTAAGAGCTGAAAATGTATATTTATATTTATGAAGCATTATACTTTAATTTCAGTTCCACAAGTTCACAAAATTACCTTTGTTTTAAATTGATAGCGTGAAAATTCATGAACTTGAAGCAGAATGTTATAAATGTTATAAAGTGTAGTTGCTTTATTATATGATATCATTGTGATGTTATAATTATCTTCATTGATTGTATTGTAACTATAGCTTAATTTTTGAATTGAAATTGAATATTATTCGCAGCTTACACTGTACTTTATGTCTAAAAGGCCAATATTGGTCTACGACAATAAACTTATTATTATTATTATTAAATGTACACGGATCAGTCATTGATATATACCGGAGAAGAGCCATTGGCCAGTGGCGTACAGACGGGGAGAGAGGGGGGGGGTTTAGGATTTAAACACCCCAAAAACATGTTTACTAGTTATGTGTATTGTATGCCGATAAAGCCATCAAGATAGAAACATCGAAAGAGTCTGCAATAATAACACTACGAACATGGAGCGAACATTTTTATAGTTCTCATACATAATATTCGTGTCATAGGAAGTCGCATATGGACGTGCCGATATTAGTGTATGATTTCACTACGAATACTCAGTTACTGTTTCCCGTAATTTACTATATTTTGCACTAGCGTTTAGAATTTAGATTATTGGGCTGAAACATATAGTAGAATTGTCCTCACGAAATGAGAATGTTAATTTAATTATTGTTTTAGTGAACCTAAATATCATTTTATGATGATGCACATTAATATTAATGAAACCCCCCCAGAAGGAAATCCTGCGTACGCCACTGCTATTTTCTGAAAGAGTAACTGATTGAAGTTAAAGTTTAAAAAAGTAACTTTTACGTTAAAAGTGATGCTGTGGTAGAGGCCTTGTTGGTTTTTTTTATTTTGACAAACAAAGCGAACACTCAAAACTGTCAAAATTGTGGTTTCTTCCATCCGTATCCATTTGTTTAAAAATATTTGAATAGGTGATATTCGTTGCAATTCCATTTAGTGTCCAGAGCGTTGTTGGTCAGCGTTGGTTGAGTGTTGTTGGATGCGTTCCGGCGGTCAGCCCCGCTTTATTTGGATGCATCCGCCTGGGCCTATCCATTGCATTCTTGCACATTCACATGCACATTGAAGGTCGACATTCGCCAAAAAGAAACGAAAAATATGAGCTAAAGTTAGTTTTGTATCAGTTAAAGAATAATTTAACGATTAAAAGTTAAAAGTCAACTCTTCTAACAGGTAACGATTAAATTAAATAGTTAACCATATTTTTAACGATTAATTTTTGTCGTTAATTTTTTTAATCGTTAATCCCAACTACGCTGGGAGCGAATAGGCCCCGCTAACTTTGTGCTAAACATTGCCTCTTATGAACTCTGCATGTACATCAAAACATAAATAACAATGAAATCGTATCCGAATTTCATCGCAGGGGCGTTAATATTTCCAAGGCTATTTAAGTGGGATTTTAGTGCATTATATTACCCTGAGAGTTAATTTTATCAATAAAACTGGTTCGAATTTAACCTGTTTGAACTGCATATTTGGAGATTGTCGGCGTGTTTGCGCTCTTTTTATTGACAAATTTTAAAAATTCATTACATTTTTCATCTTACCACTCTAATTTTTACCGCGTGAAAAAAAAACTTCATCCGTACGAGTGGCAAGCAATATGATCGCTGGTTTCTCAAATCAGCTGGGGTGCCTTCTCCAGTTCATTCTAAGCTTATAACTCCTTAGTGTATACACCAAACGATTTCGGAAAAGGGGGCGTGCAAAGGACGTCATCCACTTCGTCCGATCACAACTGAGACCGCGAAGCTCCCTCGCCTTATCACAATTATCACACAGCTGACTCTGCCAATGGAAGTGGTTGCGACAGGATCTCTTCAGGCAGACCTACCCCCCTCACCTCTGCTCCCTTCCCGTTTTTCCTCAGCACAGTCAAGAACGGGAGGTGGATGACGTAGTAATCCTTAACGCAGCTCGTCACCTTTTGCTTGTTTTAATTTTTGATTTATGAGTGAATGGCTCTGGTTAGAAGATTATTTTTTTCACTAAAATTCATCTTTCGCTTCCATCTAACTATTTCGAGCACAAAATAGTGATTTCGGTTTTCCGAGTAAACTGCTTTGTTGCACTGCTTTGAATCGAGGGTGGCGATGGGCATGAAGAGCATGTGAGTGCCGATTTCCTACAGATCAAAAATTCATGTATTTTCCCGGAAAGGTAAGATTAATCTAAATGCAATAACACCACCTTCTAATTTGACTGTGGATTCACTGGAGCCAAGAGGCTATTTACCAAAGCAACGAAATTACTTAATTGTCGAGTGACAACCAGGCCCAAGCAGCGGGCTTCAGCCAAGAAGAGGTACCAAATAAGTCGGTTTTAAAAGGGAGATTGTCTTGACTCAAATGGTATGCCATTTAAATGGGCCATAAATATATCCTCTGGAATGAGGTAGAAATGGGACCCCAGTACGGAATCGTGGATGCGCTCAGAATACTTTTCTTCATCACGTCAAAACTGATTCAGCCCTAACACACGCGTTCAAGAGATATTTAAAGAAATTAACTTGGCACTTCTACTGTCCCAAATTCTGATGAAACAAACTGCCGTATCTACAGTTTATAAACAGGGACGAAGATTAAGAGATTATTAACGTAGTAATATATTAATTTAGCATTCTGTAGAGGCTTTGCGAATGTTCCTTACCAATTGCAAAGAACTCCTGATACCATTCTTTACATTGAAGTCCTCAAGTCTTTTCAAAAAAATATTTAATTTCCAAACTAACCTTATGGTAGGACATTGTGAAACTTTAGACCACTGCGCTTAGTAGACATTTAGGCTTGCAACTGATTGGAAAATCATGCAGTCTATTCATATACGGAAAAATACACATATTGATGAGATATTTAATTTTATTGGCCATAGGCACGGAAAGTGTATTCATTACTTGTTATAAGCAATAATACTTTGGAGTAGGACTCTTTCTTTGTTTGTAATCTTAAGTTGAGTTTATCTAAGAAAATATTCACGTCTTTTGGAGTTGCACTTTCAAATATTCAACCGGAACCTACTTCGTACATACACAAAATCTTCCTATTCGCACTTCCGCTTACGATCTCCTAAGTTATGAAAGCACGCAAGACCTCACATTGAACATACATGAAACTTTCAAGCTCTTTATAAAGTGCAGAGAGGTCTATTGTTTTCTTAACAATTTAAACTCACGCTGCATACACCACATATTGACACGAGTTATCCTTCTCACTCTTCCGAGTAACATTTTTCCAAGTGCCGTGCGCCCGCATCCCTCCTTCCGCTCCACCCTCTATGAAAAGGCGGCATTATCTCATCCTGAAAATCACTCGGGAAAACAAAGTTCACTGCACATTCAATTAAAAATTCAAATTTACCTGTTGCCATACGCAAATGAAAGCATTTCTATCACTGCTCCATTAATGCCGGCAGAAGCTCTATTTATCAAAGTCGACACTGCTGTCACGAACTAATCTCTCCTTCCCTTAATTTCTCTGCATCGGCAGTCCTTACTATTGTGATCCGCCTCCAGTCTCCTCGGCCTCTTCCGATACCTTTCTCCAACAGTGCCCATCTTCGAATTCACCCCAAAGTCCCACCAATTTTATTCCGTACAACTTTTCTCTCAGCGCTTTCTCCATTCTCTTCTTCGTTTTCGCGCATTCACAGAAGAACTTTTCTAGCCAACAAAACCATTCACAGATTCAGCTGCAAGCATTCTGTTGTTGCTCTTTTTTCGCGACAGCCGAGGCTTCTTTTAAGTGACCGTCCATAAATATCCGTTGATACGAGGAGAGAGGTGCCAGGCACAGTGTTACGATGAGCTATCGACAGAGAGAGCTTAGGAGGTCCAGATTTCCGTCATTAGGAGAAATATGCATTATAAACTCACTCTTTGTTCAAATAAAAATGATAATACAAATAATAATTAGTGAATAAATACATATTTATTCTCAATAGTATTGAGAAATAAGGCATTAATACTAAGAATAACTGTTTTGTCGTCCGCAAAAGATAGAGGGTTCATTGGCAGCGATGTGCAATTTAGGAGGGGGGGGGGGATTTTGGAGAACGTTTACGTTACGGAGCGTTACAAGAGGGAAGGCGGAGGTGAAAAAAGTCGAAAGCGTAAAATAATATATGGATGACCTCCAAGGGCACAGTGTAAGGTGTTTCTTTCTCAAAATTGGTAGCAATCCTCTCACGCATGCAGTGTTTTTAAGGCATCCAGCCGCTTCCTACTCATCACGTGTTTTCGAGACTATGGTATCCTCGAAAAAGCTAAACTGACGTGTGCGGCCCTCTTGTTGGATCAGTAGCTGGGAGTCAAAGGCAGCTAGACGCAAAAATTGGTGGACACAGCCATGGTATAGTATAAAAAGGAGTAGCATTAATCGCCCATTTGATTCCACCAAATTTATTCAGAATCCTTATGTAACATTTCGTCAGGACAAAAGTACACAGCACCAGCTCATAAGCTACTACAAGCAATTAGCATTTTCCGCCACCTTTCGCAAATATGCATTATACAACGTTTGTTAGAGGGAATTAAAATTAAATGCATAAATGAGATTTAAATTAGCATTTATTGTTCTACCAACCAACAGTTTTGTTGATTCTTACTTTCTCTCTCGGAATAATTAAATAAAAGGCAGCGTCTTCAAATTACGTCCTTTCCACGACATGGAAACTGGTCAAAAACAAGGTCTATTGTTGTTAATTATTAATAACATCGATACAAACCATTTAAAATTGAATATCTTAACAGAAAGACTTAAGACTTATCTTTTAACCCAAACAAAGGAATTTGAGTTGCTAAAAACGAAAAATAACACGAAAAATACAAGTTTCAGAGGGGAAAGACAGACACTATATTTTTGATTTTATGAGCTTAGTTCAAGAAATTTCATCTAAACCGATAGTAAAGATATTCATGGTTAAAATATCAATTTCAGTAGCAATCAACGAAAGACCTCGTAATCACTCTTGACGCGTGGTTGAACAAAAATTCCTACATTACCTTAAATCTCAGTACGGTCTTTCTTTAGCGGGCTTCTGTAAGAAATTAGTAGTCAATCTTCAAGGGTCGTTTTAAGTCATTATGAATTTTTTCAGAAGTTTGGATTAATTCTATTCAGTTGAATCCGAATTTAATTGAATCCTACAGAGTTTTCCTTAGCAAAATCATTGTTTTGTCAATGTTTACGCCATCTGCAAGACGTGGTAATATTTAAAGTGGTTTATTATTCAAGCCTGAAAGAGTTCGGGTTGGTGTGGTGCCTACTGTACTGACCCGAGCGCTCGGATTCGAGTTGGCAGAAATTCCCCACTTGAGAGCTACGTGGAGATCACTTCAAGTGCAGTGGTGCTCTCCTTCCTATCGGACAGCACTTCAGAAGGAGGACTTTCGCAAAGAGGAGGCTAAGGTCGACGCCAGGTTTCTCTTCAACCTTCTTTATCCTCAATGAAAGTTTTTTCCAAATACCCACCTGCCTTTAATTGCGCGGAGACCTGAACTATTGGTGATATCCACAAGGTACTAGCAGTATGGTCTTATACCACGTTGTTATGGATATTTTTCCAAAATATTGGGCAATATTTCAATTCTTCAAACTGTGCCTTCACGTTTTGTCGTGACGACATCATATTCTCAAAGTAACAATGCCAAGTTTTGCTATGGACTTAAGTATTGATTTAAGAGTCACCACCACCTCGCTCAGAGGGATTATTGGAGTTTCAAAAAGATAATGATTCACACCCACGAATTTTGCTGTCTCTATTATTCTTTTGTCCGCCATTTAACGTCGTTTTTCTGAAGTACATTTGCTACTTAACGGTCACTTATAACTCTTTCTCCTAAAAAATACTTCTCTCATAAATTATATAAAATGGCCGTATCTGTGCTAGAGAACGTAACTGATGTAGGTATTGTTCCAGAAATTGGAAATTGACGGTTTTAACAGACTATTGGAGATAAAAAATTACAGCCGATGCAAATAACACTTTTACTCTTCACAGAACACACGACCGAACCCATACAATCGCATCGCGACATCAAGTACACATCGTAGCTAGTAAGGGGAGATTATGTGCTTGAATGTGTACAGGGGAAGGGGGGCAGAAGGATCGCACGGGAAGTAACTGGAGCACTGTAACTAGAGATGAGGGTAACTGTGATATTCCAATCACTTCGTTACCTGTGACTGCTACTCATCAGTATCTGTGCTTTCTAACTGTGATTGCGATCACAGGGGAGAATCACTCACAAAAATCAGCCGCAAGTGATTAGTGGCACTGCTAATTCCGATTTAACGCTCGAAATGCCATTTTGCGTACTATTTGCTTTAGAAGTCTGCTGTTTTGCATAATTCCGATGAAGGAAACCTTCGCAAAAGAAACAAGTAAACTTAATTGATTATTGGAAGATTAGGCAAAACTTTTTTTTTTGAGAGAACAGTTCTAATTCGGATTATAAGAGGCATTAATATCCCAAAGAGGGCATTCCATGCCAATTCACTGATCACTTGTTGCAGCACCATTTCAGAAAAAATCAAATTTAACACACTTACTACTACATGCTGTAAGGCGCAAAACCAATTTTTGTTAATTTTTTCCATGACCTCGAGGACTTACAGGTCCGTGAAGGTCACAGCGCACTGTAAAAATGACACTTTCAGCGAGTATCGGTAATTAGAGTTACTCGGGAACTATAAGTTGTAGTAGAATGTTCAAATACCATTTTGATGATCATAAATTGAACTTTCATTTGACATAGTTTTTAATAACCTTACTATGTGACATCTATGAGAACGATGAGTACAAAGTTTTGATACAAATTACTGTTTTTTACAACTTTTGCTATTTATTTTCTCATAGAAGGGTTGTGATCACAAAGTCTATATTTTAGTTATAGTATATTTGGGTACCATAGTATGTGTGTAAGAAAAAAGTTGTGTGTTTGTTAAGCCTTTAGCTGTAACAAGCTTCCGCAAATAGGAAAAATTGAAAATTTACCATTTTTGGGCCCCTGTATTTCTGGTGGGGGACTTATTAAAAATTTGAAATGAAATTTGGAATGGTCTAGTCTCGAGCCGACTCTACTCTGAAAGAAATGCGCTATGACTTACCTTCACCAACACGACCTTTTGGACCTTATGCGCAGGAAATTAGAATCTAATAACGATTGAGCGTATTTAATACGTTCCTTCAGAATACTCTTCATTCTCACCCCGCCTTCTCATGCTTTGGAAGAGCACCAGATTTTCCCACGGAAGTTAACCCGCGTTTTATAGAATATGGGAACTGTTTATTTTATTAAGAATAATTTAGTTAAGCTACAGTATAATTGAGCTAACAGAATCGATATGTCTTGCAATAATTACCAGTGGATATTACGTGAAGAAGTATGTTGTGATAGCAAAGAGAAAAAAATAACACAAGAGCATTTTAACATGATTCTAGATACGCGCAAAATTATACTCTAGAGATAAATCTAAAAAAATAGACACATTCATTTAAATCCACTCTTACGCTATTCGAAGTTGCTTATTCAAAGCGATCTTTCCTGATTTGGAGGCACCATTAATTATAACGCTTTTTCAGAGCCTATAAATTTCTTTGCAAGCATAGCGGCACATTTCGCCAGCTTCTACTGCAATGCAATTATCATGCACATTATCATGCATCAATGCAATGCAATTATCATTGCGCATGATATATCAATTTCAAACTCGTGCATTGGACACGAAGCATTATGGAAAATAGAAATATCTCAGTCGCTGGTATCCAATTGAGTGCGTACCTATATATTCTTTCAACACCATTTGAAAGCATAAAGCTGAGCATCAATTTATTGCAGCGAATACGATCATGGGGGATTGAGCTGATGTGGTGGCTGAAGTACTGACCTCCCATCCCGTTCGAATCTTGGTAGTGGCAGACATTTTACATCGGTACACACATTGGTGCTTACTTAATTACTCGGTATGAAGAGCACTTAAGGTTCGATTCTCTCATGGGATGTTCAACCGTGGACCCCTTGGCGCCTTTAAGAGCACGCTTATACCGACGCAGGGGTTTTCGTCACCTTTTCTTAATTATACCGGCCGCTCCTCTCTCCCACCCGACTATTACCACGAATACTATTAGGAGGCTCCGTTAGTATTGTTTCATACACATTCAGGCAGCAGCGAACCTCCACCTCCAAGACGTCATTCGATCCCGGGACCTATGGGTTGCAAGGCCATCGCGTTACTGACCAGGCAACCGCGAACAGCTAGAAGTGACGCAAGATCATGGTTTCTTCATTTAAGTGTTGCAGCGTGCTAAAATGATACCTACTCCTTCACCACCGCAATACCTTCCATGCTTAGCTTTCGTAGTTTCGACGAATTACAATTTAGGGTGTCTCAAGTTATATCGCACCATATAATCGTGAATATATTCCTAAGATTGTTACCTCCATCCCGAGGCGGGATTCAAACCCATGACCTTCGGATAGCCAAGTCGAGCGCTTCGCCGAAATGACCGCAGCGGCCAGCTGAGCTTTCATAAACTGTCGGTCGCCACCCTCGAATATGAATAAATATCCTAATATAAGTACGTTTGGTAAGTTGGCTAGCAAAATACGTTCGCTTTGTATTTTTGTAATTGAAGTAGGCCGTGTACAGCTATTTCACCATGATTTAACCAGCACTCCACTAGCGTACTTCTAGTTCTAGTACTGTTCTTAGGTAATAAAAAAAACCCTAGACGTATTTATTCATCCGCATTTTAAAAATTAGAAATTAAATACTACGATAATGAAATTATTTATCTCCATTTTTTGCTTCTTTCATTAGAGCAACGTTTAGGTGAAGATTAAGAGTTTTTTAAATTCTCGCATGCATTTGGGACTGTCTCGATGCATCACGTTTGATTTCGTCCATTTCATCCTCCTCAGACTGATTGTAATTAATGAAAACAAGGAAGTCATGCTGATGTTTTATCTCAAATTATGAATCACACTCTATTGTTACTTCATTAAGTTTTTTTTCAGGAAAATAATTCCCACGGTTGGTGACCTGCCACCCCCTTGCGACGGCTTTCAGGGAAATGTGTAGATTTCAAGTAATTTTTGCTTGGTAAGAGGATGTAATTTTCGTTAGCTACAGAGCCTTTACATGTCATTTTAATTTCACTGGATTAACTGTAAAGCGGCGCAATTTTGGAAAACTCAGAAATTAATTTTCATTCTTACCGAAATCCGAACACCCGAAACTAGCGCAGCACAAAATCTAGCAGTCAACATTATTTCGGGAATGAGTCACATTCCCTTGGTCTTCAGCCCACTGAAATGCAACTAAAGAGTTTGGGATACATACAACAAGCAATAACATTCAAACCACCTTCATGGAACTCAACTGCGCAATCAGCTGGCCGCGGAAGGGAACATTCTCTTCGAATAAACAAACAGTACCCGCATTCACGTGAAACGACAGATAAAAATTACCAATCGCCTAACACCAAAGAAATGCAGGTGCAAGCAATGCGAGGAAATAATCCTTGAAAGCGATAAGGAAGACTTGACGAAGGATAAATAATAGTTTTTCAAACCCCGTGAAACAGAGCTAGCTGATAAGCGCCATGAACTTTTAAGCGGTAACTATACTCCAAGACTTCACCAAAAATAATTGGTTGCACAACAGTCAATACCAGGCAAACCAAATAATTTCAAAAATTAAGTCGAAAGAGGAAGGCAAGAAAAGTGGAGCGAACATAAAAATGTAGGTTGACTACACAAACCATTCCCGTTTCCACTATTTTTAAAGCCTTTTCCTAATGCCTCTATTAGCCTCCACTACATCTCTACTTAGAAATTGAATTTTGTATCTGAACAAAAACTTTTTTCCAGGATAATGTAGCTGGTAGGTAGTATTCTCAAAGTGTTGCATTGTAACTTCAAGTGCATGTTTGTTGATTATGTACCTACTGCGACACACCCTCATGGTGATTGGCAGAGAATTCTGAAGATGTGGATAATATGTATATCATACTTGTTATATAGCTCCTTCCTTGCTCAGGGGAACAACTCAATTTAAGTCTTTGATATTATCATGGCATATTATTGGAAGCCAGTAAAATCTTTAGAGGAATTCTACCCAGTTATACATTTCTTTAAATCAAACTGTATTATCACTACCTAGAACTCATGCACTATCAAAATTTCTACTGGTCTTCTGATATTTAACAGCAGGAAAAATTAAAGCAATTTTCAAAATTGGAAAAGCACAGGAACTATCATTAACGCCACACAATTATTACCTTTGGTAAGGAGATTGTACTGAATTTTACGCTTGTCACGGAAAATTATTTCAGTCAGCTCATTTCCTTGAAATTTTTAGGAAAACGTCTCGGCAGAAGTTATCGATGCCGAGGAAGACGAGGGGGAATACGAAGTGGAAATGATTCCTTCAATGGTCTTGTTGGACACTGGAATGCAAGGGGGAAATGACAATTAGAAAGCTGCCCTGGAACATAAGGAGATTTTTGTGAAGAATCCACTCCAAAACCCATGAACGCAAAAAAGAAAAATAGTGGAGATGCCCTTTTGAGAAATCCAATACAGCTCTCGAGAAAATAGCTAGGGCAACAGATGAACCACCGGCTCTACCACAAAGTTCTGATGAAATAGACTTCATGAGGTATGCAGGTAGAGCCTTATAGGGGCTAAAAAACAAAAGGCGGAAATTAGAAATAATAAATAAAATTCAGAGTTTAATTAACGAGGCGCAGATGGAGGAATTGTGTGACATAGAAGAAATAATTGCTATTTTCTAGAGTTCTTTGCTTTTGAAAAGATTTTGAAGGTATTGTTCTGATATGTATTTATGTTCATATTTAATTTTCTTATGTTGCAAGAAGTAGTTCTAATTGAAAAGAATGTCGAAGTCAAGTTTCAGTTGTATATCTAGTCAGGATTTTCATACTTTATTTTTTGTATAGCAAGAAGGACTTATTTTGATAAACAATGCTTCTACGTAGACTTTGTCTTTTATTCTCGTTAAGATGACAGTAATTTGGCCATAATATTCCAACAGTTTCAAACCTTCTTTTAGTAAATAACCATGTTACAGAGTCCATATCTGTACATGTAGATTAATTCTTATGCCTGGAGAAGAACATTATGCTACACGCAAGAATAATTTAGCAATACATTTTTTATGAAAAGCCTTTTTTTCATATCACTGATGCATTAACGCAGCCAACCATAATGATCCTCTAAAACGTTTAAACATTTCCCCTTTCAACTTCCGCATTTTGCAATACATTTTTTATGAAAAGCCTTTTTTTATCCTATCACTGATGCATTAACACAGACAACCATAATGATCCCCTATAACGTTCATCTTTGTGGTGGAAATGGAAAGCATGTCAACATGCTTACCCTTTCAACTTCCCCTTCTTGCCATTGAACGCGGCCTATAGTTATATGCCTATATAGCCCTCTACTAGTACCCTCTAATGCAACAGAATTGCGTCGGATTTTTGATAGATGAAGCGAAATGATCTCATGAAAAATCAATATCAAACCGTAAGCAGTTGTCTCACATTTTATGGCAGTTTTTTTACCAGAGCTGCCTGATATTATGCTTGGAAGATACTCCTTCTGTCAAGCAGCTGGGTATAATGGTGTGTTCATGGGGAATGTAGGAAAGACGTGTAACTCCCTCAACCAACTCCATCTAGGAAATTCAGCCTGTGCAGAAGTCCTCGTTCACTTTTATTCCTAGAATATCAGACGCAGAAGGACACCTATGTCACCGTCAAATAATTTGTGTTTTCATCGCTATTCTCACCGTTTCCGCGATATGCCGGGTGGGTTTTTCAGAGAGCGCGTGGTGGTGGTTCGGCGCGAGTGTGTGTAGTCTTAACGATGAAGATGTACAAGGACCTTCGTTCTCCAGAGACCGCAAGAGAAAAGAACCCGAAGAATATACTGGAGATATTAGGATGTCAGTTATAGTGTCTCTGCTCTTCCGAAGGTACCTTTTCCAGGTGTTTCCAAATGGAGGGGCAAGGGTAAACTCTGATGGGCTGCAGTTAGGTTTGGGAACTCAGGTTGTTTCAGATTTCTTGAAAGTTATTCCTGATCCGTCTCATCAACGATTTTTATTGATGAATTTTTTGTTCTCCTTGTTTCGTGCCTATCTTGAAAAACTGATATTTTTTGCAACTAGTACGGTTCAGGGAAATAGTACTGGATAATGTCTGCCAGAAGATTCAATGACCATTGTAAAAAAACCTTGTGGATGTTTTGATTATGTATATGATGCTGAATCTAAATGTCTGTTGTGAAATGGAATTATAATACAGTTGTCATTGTCGCAAGAAATAATATTACAGTTTTTCAACGACGAAGTGAAAAAGATTTAGCCGAAAGAGGAGGCTTTTATCCCCCCGCCTCATGTGATAGGGAAGTATGATAAGTAGGATACCTCGGGGTTGGCCTTCATGGCAATGCAAATGCGAACTACTGAGTAAAATCAGGGGAAAGAAGTGGTAGTGGCCATTATTTATTTATCAATTGGCCAGTGTATGCACAAATTCCTGGAAAATATACCGAAAAGCTACAGGGAATAATATATCACAAATTGAGTTTACATTGTATGTTGAAAAATGAAAAGAACGTCTCTACGGCTGTATGTAAATAACAAATGAAGACATATATCCCCAAATCCGTATTCTTAAGGGGGCAGAGGAATAAAAAAAGGGGGATAGGGGTAAGGAATGAGTATATGCAAAGTAAGGTAGCTCTCATTCACTCGAACAAAATCAAGCATACAGGGAAATTTAAATGGAAGTAAATGACATAGTCGCACACTCACTCATATTGTTACAAACAATCGTCACACTCAAAAGTTACGGGAATCAAGGTAAAAATAAAAACGAATAGTGACACATACAATCACTCAGGTTTGTATACTAAATACAGTCACCTTCATGAATTATATCATTCACACAATCAGGGTTTACGAGGATTTCTCCAATATCAGTGACCCGTTATACCCACAAGATAAAAATAAAAGGGGGGGATAGTAAGTTGAATAGAATAAAAAGGAAAACTAAATAAAATAAAATTGATGACTTTCAAGCACTCATTCAAATGGGTTTGCATACGATACACAGAGTCCCCCTCGTAATTCTCATTCACACATACACATACATGCAGGGTTCAGGGACTTTTTCCTCAATCACGCACTCGGGTTTGTACAATCACAGAGTAGTACCCCCTCATGAACCACATTCACAAACGCAATAAGGGTTTACGAGGAATCTCATTCGCTAGTGACCCATCACACACACAAGAGAAAGTAGTAAGGATGCCCAACGTCAAAAACTTATCATAAGTTGCGCTGACCCAAATGAAAAGTAATAAACTAATGTTGGTCAAGGAGCAGGAATGTCAAGCTACCCAAAAATAGGTGGGCTATCGCGTTTGTCCTTGCCACTATACGTAAGAAAAGATAAAGTAGATCATCTAATTGAGAAATTAATCCCGGAGAAGGTACAGGTAATGCAAAACTCACACAATCTTCACATGCGTAAAACGTACCCCTGCATCCAAAATATTTTCTTGATTTTCACCCATGAAAAGTCCACAGTTATGAACACTTTGCTTTCCAAAACTATTGTAATCATTCTTAGCAAGAATATAAACTATCATAAAACGTTTAATTACTTGAGTTATGACTATAAATACAAATAAATTATAGCAAAGAAAAATATAATTTTACTATCACCTCAGCATCCAAGAAGTCTAAAACTGCCAAAGGTGCAAAAACGCACCATTATTTTTTTTGCATAAACAAATTTTTTAGGGCATCAATTTTGATATATTTTCTTTTCTGGCATATATTGAGAAGGAATATGAAGAAAAAAGCTAAATTTTCAGTGTAATAATGACCTTGGCCGTAAATGGGTTAAATGGATCCCGTCGGTGACGCAAGTTAGGATACCACTCTGTCAGCCATTTCAATGCACTGCGTCATGTTTTTCCTTCTTGCACGATGAAAATGGCTGGAAAAAACAAAATAATTAAATCCAACATTTATAATAATCGTGGGTAAATAAATCCACGAAATTATAATGCAGCTCAAATAGCAGCCTCTCTCACAACAGCGACCGATTGGTGTCGATTGGTTCTGAACGCCACCGCCTCGCCGGCTTCACTATTCCGATGATAGCTGACAGCTGCTTCCTAAAATACTATACTGCTCGTCTAGAGAGCAGAATTATCCGGCAATAGTTCAAATGTCTTCTCTCTTCATGCGCACTTCTCCAGGTGAATGCCTCCTTCGTCCGTTTTTACTATATTTTTATTTATTAACTTATTTCATTACTTTGATTTTTGCAAACTCCCTCAAATACACTTATGCGAGCCTACCTCAAAAATTTCAATGGCTCAATCTGCGCCATGAAACCCCTCTGTGAGCATCCCTGCTTTCCACCATAATTTGTACGCTCATTCCATTCGCCTACCCTTCCCATACCCCCCACGGGCGAGCGTTCTACCCTTCCCATCCCCCCACTGACGGGCGTGCTACCCTTCCCATACCCACCACTGGCACGCGTGATACCCTTCCACAAATCTTCCCATACCCACCACGGGCACGAGTGCTACCCACGCCCTACACCTCCTTTACCCTCCAAATCTTCTAAATTATCCTTCCTTCACCACCGCTCGAGGGTAAGGCGTGGGTACCACTACCTTCCGCCTACCGCTCGTCGTGTCCTTTTCTAACCCTCCGCCTGCCCTTTATATTTTCCAGGGATACAGAGGAATAGAACATGTAGGTATTTGTATGAACGATAAATAATTATTATACTGAAAATATGTCGAATGGAAAAAAGAGTCACAATTCTGCACTGCGGCTTAAATGTATGAATTAGAATATGGAGGAAAATGAATACAAAAATTAGAATGGAAATAGAATCCTAGGACGGTAAATATCTTTAATATAAAGCTAAAAATAAAAAAAAATCAGAGCTGGCACTTACTTACTTAAATGCGATGTTATTTGGATGTGATGCTTAACTCAAATGTTGGTCTGTCTGGTGAGGGCAGAGCACACCACATACTAAGCCTCATGGCTGTTTAAATTCATAAATCAGGGCATTAGGTGTGGGGGGGGGGGGGGCAGTTCCTTTCTCTGCACTACCTGAGGTTTCCCTGAGAGATCTATTTTCAGACTAGCTGTACTAGCCAGCTGGTGTTTGGCTGGATATATTCAAAGGGCCTAGGTTCAAACTCAGGACCTTTGATTGACAGCCCAACACTCTATCCACTAGGCTATTTCAATGTCAATATTATATGCGCTTGGGATAAATCGTCCAAAGAACTTTCCATGATGATAAACAAATGAGTTTGCGGAGGAAGACTATGGTTAGAATGGCTAACGTGGCAGCTGAAAGTGCCAGATTAGCTATGCCAAGATATAATAAAGAAGAGCACATGCAAATGCTCCCTGGAAAGGTCTTCTATCCCCTAGAAATTTCATAAATTTCTAGGGGATATGGAGCTAGCTACTCACAGAATCATTAAGCAAGCAAACAACAGTCTTCTTCAAAGAATTTTGCTTGGAAGGAGGCCTTTTGTGGAACAGAGACTTAACAAAGAACAGAACTCCTGGAAATGTATTCATGAAGGAAAATTGAGAGTAGTTTGATATGAACGAATGAGGAATGATGAGGTTTTGCAGAGTGTGAGAGGAAGGGACTATGACTCAGGAACGAGTATCAGATAGACCTAGATTGAGAAGAATTTACTGGAAATTTAGTGGAACAGAAAAAATTGTAGAGGAAAAAAAAACAGAGAGAGGAAAACAAAGATAGATCGTATCAGTGACTGAGAAGTACAAATGCTGAATGGGGAATGATAGCTTAACCCCTCAGTAAATATGCCAAATAGGACACGTCAAAACAAGGATAAGAAGGAATGAAGATACTATTACTTTTGGAGGATATGTTACTTTTGCTGTTTTTGGAGGAGTGCAGAGATTCAGCATTCAGAAAACAAATACGAAGACATATTATGCAAATATCCACTAAAATATCAGGTTAACCTTTTATGTATTTAATTCTTCTGCTAGCTCCTCCAAGTGCAGTGAAAAACCCTATTTAAAAAAATGCAACAATTTACATAAGCTTTTCTGAACAAATCTTTATTGATCAATAACATTTCACCCCTCACATGACAATTTTAATTAGAAAGACACTGGTTAACCAACTAATCACTGCACTTGCTCAAATCACTTTTCCTAAATGCAAATGAATGGAACGAAAAATATAATCTACAGCCCAGGAAATATTTAATTAGCATAACAACATGAGCGCCTAAGGAAAATGTCCAAATAAAGTGCTAAGAGCAAAAAAAAGAGAATGAATAAACTGCATTTTCACTTCAAGTCACAAGAATTGACAAGATATTTCAAATATGTATGGGCCATTTTTGTCAGCAATATATACAGTTTATAACTTAACAATTGTAGTATTTGAGGTCATTTGAGAGGGATGACTCTTCATCATAAGTAAGGTTAGTAAGACAAAATGGTGCACTTTATTCAATTTAATAGAGCAAAAGGTTACAAAGCAAAATATACCATAAATCATATACTGATCTGAAATGATTTATAACAATAAAATTGTGAATAAATTAGTTGAGTGATGGCAACATAAACACTAGTCCAATACCAAAATAAATAATTCATAAAAGTGCCGTAAAAAATTCTGACACAAAGTGTCCTTTGAACTTTACAGCATTCAACAGGCCAAATTTTGAAACCCTTGAATTCTAAGCCTGATTCTATGCACCTCTATGTTGTAAAAAATTTCTAAAAATTAATCACACAACCAGGGTTAACATGAGTCAAGATCGTGGTTAATTGATAGTAATCTGACAAACTGCATATCGAAATAAATGAACGTAATTGAAGTGACACTTCTTGCTTAAGCCCACAAATAGCTATTGAAATATCATCATGATTAATTGACAGTAACCTGACAAACTGCATATCAAAATAAATTAACATAATTAACATTGGAGATACATGCCTTGATTTTGATCACAAAAAACAATTTTACTAACCCAGGATATGACATTTCAATATTCTCAGAAAGGTACATCCTTGTGTGCCTTGAAAATGATGCCTGACACTGAGGTTTGGCTGGAAGGCTTAGAAAAGGAGACTTGATAATGAAACAGCATAACAGTGGCAGAATAGACCCTGATTTGATATGCCTCCATAAGACATAAAAAACTGACTAAAATAAAAGCAAAGTGGTTACAAAGCAATGAGTTACTTTGCCAAATAACAACTAGTATAAGGAAAATTCAGAAATTTGGAGAATACTGTAACAGCAAAAACAAACAGAAATCAAAGACCTGAGCTTCAAAGCATCCATCTTGGATTTCCATTACACTGAATGTGACCAATGTATATCACCATTGTTGGATTATTCAATATTCACAATGATAGGAGTGCTCCTAGCAATGCATCCCTGCAAGCCGAATGGCATCTGTAATGCAGAAGACAGCTTATTTTAGTTGAGTCAATCAACAGCCAAAGAAACACAGTTTAGATTAAATCCACAAATTATTGAAATAGCATTTGGAAGAATACCAAAATTCTCAACCACTCCTGGTTTCCATAAAAATGCCAAACACACTGGATTGCCTACTCCTGGCCTTCCAACCTTCAGTGTGGGAAGGTTACAATGGGAATGATAATTATGGTTTTCCTACAGCCATTGTTATACTTGAGGCATGAAAATTTTACACATTTCCCATTATTATGCCCTTTAGCACATTCACCTTGACGTGACCCTTTGACAAGTCATGCTGCCCTTAAATTTGCACATAAAATTTGAGATTTGATGTGTACTGTGAAAAATTTAAGGAGTAAGGTTTGTCTCTGATGAAAACTGACTCCCCCCACCAGGTAAATGTTTAAATTTAAATATTACACTGATGAATACTGTATGGACTTTACATCACACAATTTTAACTCAAGAAGAAACATTTTTCAATTGCATGCCGACCCTACAAAGATGTCACATAAAAATTATATACTGTGTTGAACATGTTAAATAAAAAAGAATTAGTCATAGGAAATGTGATCAGCCTATAACAGGAATTTCCTTCAAAGTTCGTCCACATAGAAATTTCTAAATTTTTATGACCATTTAACACTTTCACTGCAGAGGACACACCTGTCCCCTATTCATGAAAAAAATTACTGACGCTCACAGCAAACATACCTCATTCTTGGGGCCCACAGTGAAAGTGTTAAGGGAATAAAAAGGCTACTTTCCAGATTAAATGCTTCGACCATGAGCCCGAAATGAGCATTTGACCATTATTTTAGATTGCCATGAACTCTAAAAAGTGCACCACAGCTGTTAGCTAAAAACAGGATTGACCAGTATCTCCTAATCCTCATTCATAAAGAAAACCTATACATACTAGCTGAATAGCTATAAAATCAAGCAGCTCCCTTTATCATGCAGTATAATATTGAGCCATTTCGAAGGGTTACTTACAGTTTGTAAGATTGACCCCAATCTCATACATGTGATATTGATGTACTTTAGAAAATAAACATTAAAACCTATCAACTCTACGCAGACTAATCATAAATATGAATTTCACCCATCTAATTTTGTGCTGCTAATGTGATTTTCAGGGATTTTAAAGAGAAAATAAGGGAATTTTACTTAAAAGTATTTTTTTAAATTACTGGAGTACCAAATGAAATTTTAAGTATGAGGTGTGTGTACTTCTCATTAGGCTTGTACAGCTATTAAAGAACCACAAAATTATAATTATTACACAATAATTTCCTCAAAGCTGATCACCTCTCAAGGTTGGTAGGAAATACATGGACTCTGAAATTTTTAATTAATTTTGTAAGAATAATTAATTTCTTATAACTCAAATTTACAGACTTCAGTTATCTACAAAGTAAATTACCTACTTCATGATAGGTGACCACAGCCCATATTTTAAAAAGTAGATTATGTTGCACACAAAATAGTAATTTGAAAACTAAAGAGAAATTTAAAACTATTGTATATTATGGTTTTATTTAACATGGCCCGGTAGTCAATTCTGAGGCTATTAGTGCACTTATCCTAAAAAACAAACAACATCTCCAGGATAAAATTTTTAGTGAACAGCCATTCCATTCCTGTTGAGATATGTATGTTAATCGACCTGGCAATTTTGTACAAAATAAGAATGAAGAAATATATAGAATAGAATTATCTAACAGAATAAATTTCACATCTAACTACAAATTGATATCTACCTCACTGCGAGAGAAGTTTCAGAGGTCAGTTACAGAAACAAAACATGTTTTATATATAAATATCAATGATATATATAATGCAGTATATGAATTTTGGGTTACTCCAGTTAAAAAATACAATTGTTGAGAAATCACTATCCCATCTGGCCCAAGTCTTTTTTGATACATGTTAACTTAAAAAATCCAGGTTCAACCCGAATGTTGGTTTTTTATAGGTGACGGTAGAACTCAGCCCACACTAAGCCATTGGCATGTAAAATTCACACAGAGTAGGGGGGCTATTCCTTTCCTGGGCCACCTGCAATTTCCTACAAGGTTCAGACATACAGAAAATAGAAATAGTGAGGATTTTTAGGAGGAGGTTTCCAGAAAGTTTCTGCCTGGAATTAGAACCCTTCACTCTGAAGCCCAGCACTCTATCCAATAGGCCAACACGACCCCATTACTGCATTAAAATTGCATAAATTTAAAATGCTCCGGTTTTTGTGAAACATGGGTTAAAGATGTGGATTGAGTATTTATAAACCATACGAACAATTTATATTCCATATGAAGACAAAAATGAAAATACATATACCACTGAACTCGTTATCGCTACCAAGCCAGCAATTTACTGGCCAAATTGCTTTATATGGGTTGAAAAGCATGAAAATTGCCTGACTTAGGTTTGATCTAAATCTTTGAAATATTACTTTTAAATTATATACCCCATTATTCTTACAGCTAATGAAATGTTTACATTGGATTCATTTCTCCCTTATGGAAAAAGGCACTGTTAACATGCATTTAGTTTATCTCTAGGTTTTCCAGGTTTTTCATACTTTTCCATGGTATAACATTCATGAGTGATCTGCATCAGAAAAGAGGGTGAGGACATTATCAAAATTTCTCTTCTATTGAAAAACATCCCTAGTGCAAAGAACTATTTTTATTAATCTAAATGGTGGAAAAACTGGGTACAAGTTATTTCTGTTAAGGTAATTGAACTCAAAACACAGTAAAATGAATTATTATATTAGGAGCAATGCTGGAATACATACAACACTATTGAAAATAATCAACATTTTTCACGCATTAGAAAAAAATAATCTTAATGACTGTTTTTCCATTGCTGTAAGTAACTTCTTGAATGATGGGCCTTTGTCATGAGAAATTCCTCATTCCATGCCTTTGAGAAGTTCACCGTTCAAGCTCTCTCGTTCAGATTAGCCTATATTTAGAGGCCCTCTCAGAATCTATCAAAGCTGCAATACTTTCTGACCTGGTGTTTGTATTCCAGAAGCTATGGAACAATACATTTGAGGTCCTTTTAAGGTTTAACCCCACCCAAGGTTTAACCAGTGAGTAGGATGCATGTTAATAAGAGCGGTGTTACAGTTTTATGTCACAAAAATGTAAATTAGAGAGATGGTGGGGCCTTCTGGAGCCCCTATAAAGATCCCTTTGGATCCATTGTTCCAACCCACATTTGACCTGCCCGTCACTTGCAGACAAAAGACAAGAGCACCACGGTAGAGGTATGGAGGACGGTCCACCCATCCAACCCCCATCTGGGCCCAATGCTACTAACTTTGGTGATCTGATGGGAGCTAGTGCTTCAATGTAGACTAGACCCTTTTCTGTGATTAGTTCCTCGAGAAACTTCTTTTCAAACTATAGTTTCTACATAACAGTATACAAAAGTAGGAAAAAAGTAGGATTGGATAATGGGGTCGTTTACCATCTTTTTTTTATTGCCGAATCTGGAGTTTGCAAAATAAAAAGACCTGTATTTTTCCGTGTTTTGATCCGTCAATTATTTCCTGAGTTATAAGCGGCAAAAAACTGATGTTTTTAACCCTTTCGGAAAAGTGGGAGTGGTGCAACCTCTGACGTATATCGACTTCGTCCAATCACAACTGAGCGCGCGAAGCTACTTTGCCTTATCGCAGTGGGGGGGACATAGCTGACTCGGCCAATGGGAGCAATTACGACAGCATCTGTGCAAGCAGACCTTCCGATAATCCCCCTCCACTCCCTTCCCCTCCCCTAAAATCAGTCAAGGATGGGAGGAAAATGACATTAATGGTATCAAACAGCTTCTTCGGTAGGTGTCACCTTTTGCTTATTTTAATTTTTAATTTATGAGTGAATGGTTGAGGTTAGAAGATTAATTTTTTCACTAAAATTCTTTTTTCGTTTCCATCTAACGATTTTGTGTACAAAATTGCGATTTCGGTTCCGAGTAAACACCCCCATTGGATTGGATTTGCATCATCATCCTCAATTGTATCTCTAATTACTTACATTTAAAAGTCATTGGGACAGTAATGCTCTTCATCATATCTTCTAAGAATATATATGACCAACTTGATGTTCCTAACATTTCCCATACTTGGCACCACCTCATGGTTGCTAATTTGGTCCAGGGTTGTGAGTTAACACAATCACTGCAGATAAGGCTAATTGGCATTTAGTGCCATAACACAAAGCTTATAAGTATCGCTACCGCTCAGCAGGGAAAGTTAAAATTCTGGCTGCAGCAAATATGTCATAGTCAAAGCTGACCCCAAATTTAATGCAGTTGAGGCAGTGTTGGCCATCCCCAGATTGAAAAACACACAAATTTACATGAAACAGAATGCCAAAAAATATCATCATCGCACACTTTTTCTTATGCTTGAAGCAAATTATCACTCGTATCAGTTTTGTCAAATCAGTTACTCCAGTACTTCTAGATTTCTACACCTGATCATCACATTGGTGACTAATGAAAAATGGGCATGTACTGTAAACCCTCATTTCCTAGAAATTTCATGCTAACTATTTGAGCCACTGCTGGTCTCTAAGAAGAGTGTGGCCTTAGCAGTTTTACCTTATACTCCAAAACTATTTGGTAATAACAGCAGTCATGTATTGCAATAAAAGCATTTGTTTCGATAAAACCTTTACATAATCATTTTACTTCTTTCATATATGTCTTTAAAACTCACAAGGCTTCCTACTTTTAGCTATCAATCTATTTCCAACACAAAATACCACACAAAACTTCCAAGATAAACCACTAAAGTGCAAGGCAGCAGAAGGAAAATGTGTATAAAACATGAGAGCCCTCGAGCAAAGAAATTATGTAAAGTAAATTTACATCACGTTATATATGCCATGATAATCCACTTCTCAAGGTTGAAATATTTATCACAGCATAAATAAAAGCTGATTTCTTAGCACATTACCAATAATTTCAAATTTAGAAATGAAATTTTCCCTGTAATAATTAAATTTAGATTGCTTGCCAGCACTTGCTGGCCTGTAGGTGAAGCAATAACATTTGATACACTGACTTCAGCAGACAGCCATAGGTTTAGTGGTAGCATAACACAAATAACAGCAGTAAGATAGGTCTATAACATTGTGAGACACAACACTTTATTTATATTCAAAATTATTATTCCAAATGCACAATCAATGCCACAATTATCAACAACACTTTGTTTTCTGTAGAAATGAGTTCATTTTGCTGGCTACAGCAACCAATCTGTTACCAAGCTCAAACTTTCATTGAACACACCTAAGTAAACAATTTCACATACATGCTAGAATTTAGAATTTTAAGTCATCTCAATGAGCAAAACCACAAGTTCATAATTTTCTTCTCCATAACATGCATTCACCTTTGAGTCTTTGAGACCTGAGTACATAAAGTGGTTATGGTAGACCATGTGAAAGGAATGTTTTTTTTTTAACATTTTGATGACTGATTCAGACAGGTTTTCAAATAGCTTCTATGCACATCCATAAAGATCCCTGGGTAGAGAATGTATCAACCTATGCCTCATTACTTCATAGCTATATGGAAGAAGTGACTACTCATTTCTATGAAAAATATCCACTCTTCCCGGGAGTTACTTGGTAAAAATTGAATTCACCATAATATGACACATGTTCAAAGATAAATCATTTGAGTACCTGAAATTTGACTAAATGATTGACATTTGGCATGAATTTGGTGTCAGAACTCCTTGGATACCTTAACCTACTCAACTTTAAGTCTATCATAGTGTTGCAAGAATTTCTTGGTGGACAAATCCTTTCCCTTAGTAAATCAGCTCCATTTAATATTTTTCCCATCCTGTAATTCTTGTATTTATAGGTTCTCCTCGGGGCTGAGCTTAAAGCCACTGAGTGCATCCACTGGGTTGCGGATGGTGGGTCGACCTCTAGATATAGAGGTTAACTGCAAGGTAAGCGAGTTTACTCGTCAAATAAACAGTCGTGTACAAAAAGCGGCAGTCCTCCGAGGTGGTATTGGTATATCATTGGGTAATATAGGCCTTTAATTGATACAGAAGCCTGTGAAGGTGCCCTAACTTGGCGATGGGAGGCCACCAACAATTACGCTTCCCATCACCCGGAGGAGAGGGCAGCAGCTCTTCTTCACATGAGTGAAGGTGGAGACCACAGTGGTCGGTACAGCGACACTCATTTCACTACTGGCGTGGTAATATTTACTTTAATGGCTGTAGTACTGCGATGTGAAATGCAAGGGCAAACCACCACATTATTATCCCAAGGAGTTGCAGCTACTCCACTCTCTCCTTTATTATCAGACGTGATGGCACCCTCTCGAGTAAAATATTCCGGAGGTAAAATAGTCCCCCATTCGGATCTCTGGTTGGGGACTACCCGAGAGAGTACATTAGTTAAGTGTGATGGTCATTTTAGGGTAGGAATGTGTGATCACTTTGGACCTGCGGGAAATTGGAGAACCTTAAGGTGGAAATGCGAAGAATGGACCTCGACATATTAGGAATCAATAAAATGAGATGGTCCGAAGAAGGAGACTTCTGGAGTGGAAGTTATAGAATCATTCACACTGGATCAAAAAATGGTATTGCTGGAACATTATGCTCAGGAAGAGTGCAGGACTACGTGTGAAGAGCTTCCTGCAGTACAGTGAGAGGATTAAAATGGTGAAGATAGAGACCAAGCCTACAGATACCATTGTGGTGCAAGTTTACATGCCTACGTCAGACTACGAAGATGAAGAAGTGGAAGACGCATATGAGGATATCACAGAAGTAATAAAGCACGTAAAAGGAGAAGAAAACTTAATTATTTACAAGATTGGACTGCTGTCGTTGGCAAAGGTAAAGATGGAAGAATAACAGAAAAATGTGGCTTGGGAAATCGAAATGAGAGAGGACATAGACTTATAGAATTCTGCACACAACACAAGTTGGTGGTAGCAAATACATTGTTTAAAATCCACCAATGGAGAGGATACCTGGAAAATGGCCGGAGACAGAAGATGATTTCAAATTGACAACATTTTAGTGAAGCCGAGGTTCATAAACCAGGTGAAGAACTGCAAAGGCTACCCGGGTGAAGATATCGACAGTGACCACAACTTAGTGATGATGAAATGCCACTTAAAACTCAAGAAATTGAAGAAATAAATGAAGAACGTATGGCAAGTAGAGAAACTAAAGGGACCTCAACAATGGCTGGCCTTTCAGAAGGCAGTGGAAAACAAAATAAAAGAGGATTTGACAGTGATATCCGGAGAAAAGAGATGGGAGAACTTCAAGGAATGGGCTGCCAGATGTAACAACATTTGGGTCTAAAATGGAGAACTCTTAATTAAACATGAGGATAAAGTGAAGAAATGGATGGAATACTTGCAAGGGTTGTACAATTGAAGCTATCTTAGAGCTGAAGTAATCGAAGGGGAAAATGAAGTCTACAAGGATAATTTGGGAGCCCCAATCTTAAGATCAGAATTTGATGCAGCTCTAAGGGACGTGAGGATAAATAAGGCTTCACGAATAGGTGATATTCCTGCCGAACTAATTAAAAATGCCAGAGAGAAGACATTTACTCAGCTGTACAAAACCATCTGCGACATGTACTCTACAGGAGAGATATCCACGGACTTTGAGAAGAATATCATTATCCCTATAGCCAAAAAGAAGAGGGCTGAGAACTGTTAACATTTTAGGACCATAAGCCTGACCAAACATTCCTCGAAGATATTGACGAGAATCATCTATAAAAGAATAGAGTGAAAAGCTGAGGAGTTCCTGGATGAGGACCAATTCGGGTTCAGAAGAAACAAGGGCACAAGACAAGCAATTATGGCCCTCAGGCTACTTATAGAGAAGAGAATGGAGAAGAATCTACCGACGTTTGTTGCATTGTAGATTTGGAGAAGGCATTTGACAACGTGGATTGGAACATGATGCTAGAGATTCTGAAAGAAATTGGAATATCATACAATGACCAAAGAGTTATCCACAGCTTGTGTAAAAACCAGGTGGCCATAATCAAATCAGGACCCAGCAGTACAGAAGCAAGCATAAAGAAAGGAGTAAGACAAGGCTGTGCACTGTTTCCCATATTATTCAATGTCTACATCAAGAAAGCCATCCAAGAAGTCGAAGAAAAGTCTCCGGGAGTGAATATCCACAGGGAGAAAATCGGCATGCTATGATTCACCAATGACAAAGCAGTCATGGCAGAAACAGGAGATTTAAAGAAGACACTAGGGAATATGGAAAGAACAATGACCAGATATCATCTGAAGATCAATAAAAAGAAAACTAAGGTATTGGTATGCAGTAGAAGAAAGGAAGCCAGGACAAATGTTAATCTAGGAAAACAAAAAATTGAGGAGGTGGAAGAGTTCTGCTACCAGGGAAGCCGAGTAACCAGCAATGGACGAAGTAAAAGAACTGCCAGCAGAATTGCCCAAGCAAAAAGGGCATTTTACCAGAAGAAGATTCTTCTTACAGCTGCAAATACAAGTGTGGAAGTGAGGAAACATTTCACTAGGACATACATCTGGAGCATTCTACTATATGGCACTGAAGCATGGACAATAACAGCAGCAAAGATGTCCAGGCTGGAAGCATTTGAAATATGGTGCTTCCAAAGAATGATGAAGATAAAATAGATTGATTGAGTGACAAACGAAGAAGTCTTAAGAAGAGTGAGAGAAGAGATGTCTACTGAAAACATTAAAAACTTAATGGGCCACATCTTGAGACACGATGGCCTGATGAAGACAATCGTTGAGGGAAAAGTGAATGGGAAGAATGGAAAAGGCAGGCCTCGTATGAGTTATATGGAGCAAGTTGTGAAGGATGTAAAAGAGTGGAGTTACGTCAACATGAAGAAGTTGGCCGGTAGAAGAATCGAGTGGAAGGCTGTGTCAAACCAATCCTAGGATTGTTGACTGATGATGGTATGATGGTATAGGTTCTCACACGTTACTGTATTGGTACCACCCATAATTAACTTCATTAAGTACAATGATATCCCAGGGCCTTAATCACACCCATACTAAATTTTGGACTTGGATAAATGTAGCTGCAACATTAAATTTACAATTATGATACAATGATAGAGTGAAACATGTTGTTTCAACACTATTATTCATTGAAGTATTACTATTTTCTCTATTAAATACAGAGAATATTTTCCTATGGTAATAAGATAATTGTAGTTATCATAATTCTATAAAAACCTTGTGTTTAGAGACAAAAAGAAAACAATCTACATTTTCACTTCAATGAAATCAAATAATAACAAAATAAGTATTTCTTTTTGTACTATAACTAAACGTTACAAATAAATGAGTACCATCATTTACAACACCAGATTTTACCAGAAAAAATACTATGGCCCAGTTATATGATGTCATGTCATGTGATGGTAATGTATTAACCATCAGTTCATGTCGATGTTAAATTACTTAGGTGGTTGTCAAAACTTTCCTTTGTAGTGCCCTTCATTTTTATGAATATGCTAATTTGAATTTCCACTCCATTGCTTATTTTTCGAATGGCAATTCATGTCCATTGTCAGGCATTATTTCTGACTCACTATCCAAAGATTTTCCCAGTGATGAACACAAAATACCACAGTAAAAATAAACACAGCAGAATTTGAGAAATCGTTAATAATAAACATTTCTAAGGAAGTTGTCATTGTGATGGTTGCCATGGTAACAGACAACCTGAACTACATTCAAATGAGCATTTCTCAGGACTTACTGTTGGAGGTTGTCACAGTGCTGCTGAATTTTGTGATTGATAGTATTTTAAATAACTTTCAATAGTGGAACATGGATGGTTCATATTGAATCGATAAGTGCTTCAATAATAAACAAAAATATACTCCAGATGACATGACCAACTGCTGATATCTTAGGTTTACAATTTTACAATCTCACTTTTGCTTATAGTAAGGAAATAAACCTTTAATATCTTTCCCTTCATGCTATAAATCTGAGGATTAAATGGAAAAAATCAACAGAGAAATATGACACTCTCCCACCAACTGCACAACTGATGCCTAAAATGTTAATACTACTGCTGGTGTGATGCCATTCCAACATGAGGACTTTATTTCAGCAGATATTATTTTGAATTATGTGCATTAACTCAAAGTGAAAGATTAAAACTGGAGATTTGTTGGTTTTCTCACTGCACAGTTCCTTTTCTTATTCAGTACAATCATAAACCACAGACCAAAAAGATTCAGAAGCCAGTCCCAATGCTATTTGATAAAACATGAAACATGCTAATCCTTGCTGAAACAACCAGTCAAACATCAAGCACCAGTTTCCATGGGAAAACGGTTACAGGCAACACATTCTTGTTCCCCGAACAATTCCCAAAGTGGAAATCCTCCTGTTAGCCCTCCCTCAATGATGGTAACATGAGCTGCATCCATAACAAAGAGAACTTTCTTTTTACTCTCTGGCATCATAAATGTGCCAATGAATACCAGGGTGTCACACAGTCAGCTCCTGAACCAGTGGGATGGAATATGGAGGCCAATGAACTATCCTTTAGCTACTTTCGCAGAATGTGCTCATTGTGATCTTGAAATGAGATAAACCATTCTGCTTATCATATCTACATGGCTCAATTATTCATTTTTCTTCCTTGCACCAGATGCTTGAGCATCTTCAAAACAGGATGTCTGATTTTGTGGAGGGAACACCTAAAATGTGAAAAGTTGCAGTTACTGAAACCAAAAACCTCTAATGCTACCTTTAGACGATAAGCAAAAAATACCAATTTCAAATTTTCAGCAACATGCCTTGTCTACGTGAAATTACCAATAAAGGACGGTGAAAAATTACAGCAGCCTAGAACAATTAGGCTAAAAAAAATTAGCATCCTAATAAGAATACAACTAACACCAATTTTTACCAGAAACTTAACCAGATATGAGAGTGTCACGGTGGAAAATGTACCGCCTAATATATATATTATCTCCTGCCTCTACAACCAGTCTCCTCCGACTCACAATCAGAACAAAACCCCTCTCCTGCATTCAAAGTGGTCAACCTCTCCAAACACTAGATGATAATGATCATATATATATATATATAGTATATATATATATATACTGTGGAATATCCGTGAGGGGTGAGGGATGAGAGTGGGGGGGATTAATCATTAATCACCCCCACTCTCATCCCTCTTCCTCCCCTCCAACTTCCTTCACCCCCTCGCCGCACACTTCAGTTCTCCTCTGGCTGACGAAGACTGCAGAGGCAGTTGAAAGCGTCAACTATTTTAAATGTGTTCCACTTTATATATATATGATCAGAGAGACAGATAACAACCACCAAATGAGAATAACCATAATATGCAGGCGATTTTAATGTATTCAATTTTAGCACCAATTGATTTTCAACATGCATTTGGCATCTTCAAGTGTGTGTTGAGGGTTTGGGGGGAAGAATGTAGTGCTGAAAAGGTATTGAAAACTAGTTGGTATTAAAGGAATATGTAGTAGAATAATAGAGTTATTCATAATTTACACAACAAGAATTTCCAAAAAGTTGAATCTGATACAATTGAGCCAAAAGAAAGACAGTGTTCCATGACAGTATTATGGTATGTGGGAGGTTTAAAAATAATACAAAGCATTTTAGGGGCGGAGGTGAGGTGATGACAGCAGAAAATCAGTATTTTGTAATATATGGATGCCCCCCCCCAAATTTGAAAATATTGTACACAAAATATCAGCAGCATCCCTTTGAACTGGAAAATTAAAATATAACTGTCAATAATGACAATTCTCTCATTTCCATAGAGCCCAATGAGTGAGTAGCAGATAAGGTAACTGGTTTTGCACCTGGATCAGAGATCGGAGGAGTATCAAATTCAAGATGGATTTTCCTTAGCATCAGGGCTTCCACTCACTTTTTGATACAGAAAAGTGAGAAATTTTTGCCAATTAAGTGAGGAGAAAATGAGGAAAAAGTGATGTAAAAGTGAGAAAATTAGGAAATTGGAAATTTTTACCCCATATTAGGCTTCTGGCAATGACTATAACCCTACATTTTGCAATATTTTACGCTGGAACTTGTTTTTAAAGCAGCAGCAACAGGGATAAAAATTATAATATAAAGATGGGACTATTTTTGGAGATTCTGGTGATATGGAATTTTTGTGGATTTGGTTCGTGTTTTCTTTCTATGTTATAAGGAATTGGACAAAGAAAACATGCATTTCAGACTCTAGAAAGCTTAAAGAATAAACAAAAAACAAAGAAATCTTGACTAGAGATGAACAGTACAAAATAGATAAGAATGAGGTACATAATGTATCATACATTAGGAGATCAAATAAACAATAATAATTTAAGTGTAAGCAGGGAACGCCTGGGCCTTGGGATCATCAGAATCATCATCCCGCCACTTTTTCTGATTCTTAAAAAGCTGCTCTAGTAGAGACGATGACTTCTTCTCTACTTTCTTCTGCAAAGGCTCCATTTTCTTCAGCAAGTCATCTGCCTGTGACCAGTGTTTTTCCCCCTCCAACATACCTTGGGCGATCATGACTTTTGTCAAATCTTTTTTGGCAACAGCCTCCTTCAGTTTCTTTTTTGCCTTGTTGACTAGTTGATCAGAAGCCTGGCACTCCTCAATTTCCTTCTTACTTGTCGCATGCAGATCATCCTGCAGCTTGCCCTGTCGAGCCTTTAACTGGGCAGCCTCTTGCCTCTTCAGGTGGCATTCTCCTCTTCCAGTAATCTCTTCAGCTTGACTTCTTTTAGTTTCCGCTGAACCTCCAGGCACTTTTCATACTTGCTGCGTGCCGCTGCTGTGTGCTTGAGCAGCTGCTACGTCATGGGCACATGTTCAGGGATGCCACTATAGTCTTGAAGGTCATCCTTGATGTTGAGCCTGGCATTAGAGTACACTCCAACATAGCCGACCTGTCAGCAGGGAGCTGATGCCTGACAAGAGAAAATCCTCGCTCGACATCAGAACTGCCATGGACCAAACAAGAGGGCAGCTTTCACCACTTTGCTTACGTGTGGATATTTGGGATCACTGGCAACACCTGTCTTGGTAAATATCTGGGTCCAGTAATCGACAATCCTAGTTCTAGGTTCATACAGCAGAAGGGTTTCCAGCTGCAACAATCTCCACTCATCTTGAAGGCCATCTTCGTCCACTTCCATCAGCATCTGCAGCATCTTGTAAACGGATACAATGCTCTGCGAGGAACTTTCCTTGATGTTCTGAGGCTTCAAACATTTCAGGTGACGAGCCTCTCTTCTCTTCGCCAGGACTAATTTCTGGAGAAGGTGGCTCACAGGCACCTGATAATATTTTAAAGCTTCTAGATGAAACTTCAAACTCAGGCGAGGCAAGCATTCATGTTTGACAATAGGCCAATCAGCATTCTTACCAATGTCAATTTTGCTCATTTCCGTAATATTGCTGGTATTGAGAAAGATGGCTTGCTTCCTTGTGAGCACCTCTAGCTTGCAGAACGTACTTTGCAATAGGAAATATACTCTCTCTACCTCTTCATACAAACCATGGATCATAGGCTGATCATGTTGGGAGAGTTTAGAAAATATTTCAAATACTATAGCACTATACAGAACAAAGCTATCTCTGCAGGGAAGATTTTATCCTTAAGGGCATTAACAATAGTCTGATAGCACTTGGATGCAAGGAGCTTTTCAACATCTTTAGCTTTCTGACTTTAAGAAAACAGTGCTCGAGAGCTGGCAGTTGCTCTTGAAGTCTCTCTGCTGCTGCGGACAGGGTGAGCCACCAGGAATCAACACGCTTAAGTTATTCGTGCATAGGCACTTTCTTCAGTCTTTCAGCTTTTTCAAACACCTCTAAACTACTTGGATAGCCTAGAAAGTCATATACAAAAATAATGATGCCAGATACCTCCAGTCAAAATATTTTAGGACTTTCTGAAATGATGTATGGAGGATCTGCAGGTTGCAGAAACCAATGTCAAGAAGTCCTCTGTCAAAATCAGATTTGAGTCTCTGAGAAAAAAGCCTAACAATGGCTTTGTTTTGCATTGGGGCCGTGGCAAGAGACCATGAGCATTTTCCCATAGTACAGTGAGCCATTTTCAGCAGCAGAACAAATTAACTGAAACAATATTTCAGCAGTGGCCCTGCCAATGAATGAAGTCTCTAAGTGACAAAGAAACTGCCCTTAGTAGAAGTATGCCCTTCAAGTAGAACCTGATGTGAACCTGCAGTTCCTGAAAGTTTTTCTCGTTAGTTGTCTCGTCATAACAAATTATAAATCCAAAAGCATTTTGAACGTCTTCCAGCATTAGATCCTGGAAGTATGGGCACAAAGGCGACTGATTTCTGCAGAAATGATAGATTTTGTAGTGGGAAAGGCTCATATTTGCCAGAACAGTGAGCATTTTTACAAAATAGTGAGCAAAGTGACCTGGTTTTCGAATAAGTGAGTCAGTGGAAGCCCTGCTTAGCATGGCCAAAGTACTAATTCAAATGCTGCACGACACTTTGTGGCTTGTCCTCAAGGCAACTTATACAGGAGAAAGAAAAAAAGGTCCACAATTGGACAAATATCTTAAAGGAATTTATAACAAAAAGAAAAATTGCAGGGGAATAGAATTGAAATCATACCATGACTTTATCAATATAGATAACTTTCTATTTAATATCTCCAATTCACTCATCTTTGTCATACATCAAGCCTTTGTAGTTTGGACATTGAATCTGATCCACCAGAAAAAAATATTTGTTGTGATAATGAGTTAATGAAACCATATCAGCATCATTGAATAGTTGCTTTCCTTGTGCCAACTGTAACCTCCAAAAAACATCTGACCCTAAGAATATCACACAAGGTAGCTGAGTACTTTCAAAGGTGTCCCTAGAGAATGAACCTGAGACCACTTGTCAGCATAGGCAAAAAAACTATGGCTTGCTGGACTGACCAGTTCATGTTGCTTGCAATCTACAACTATCCAATCCTTGAGCTAAACAGTGAAATAATCACAAAATTATGGAACATAAATAATGTTTCACAGGGCATTCATCACCAATGTTATGATTTATTTTAGTTTCCTTCAAGCAGGAGAAGACTATTTTGAGGGAGGAAATACTTCCAACCACTAATTAAAGAAAACATAATCATGTACTAGCTAACTTTTGGATCAAGAGTAAATATGAAAGGGCCAGCTATGTTCTGACCAATTCAACACCAATAAATCATACCAGAAAAGCTAGTTGACAATTTATCATTCAGTCATACTTATGGACATTTATTTAAACAAGGAGCTAGAACTATTCATATTTATGTAGTACTGCTTCATCAATAAAATTTAAATAAATACTTTTAAATTGACACATAATATGGAGTTCAAATTTCACAGTACAGGAACCCATACAACATTGTACAGTTGGTCACAGGCCAGAATTGAGCCTTTGACGAGAATGGAACCCCACCCACAAGCAACCTTTTCACCCATTTCGAGAATTTTATCTTCCTTCAAAATTGTTTTCAATAAAGAAAAAAATATTTGATCCATTCCACAAGATATAGTTTCCTCTAGAAACCATGCCTCAGAACCATTGATGAGAACAGTCTGCCTTAAAATTAACCAATTGCTCCATTCAGGATGGATCAGGTGTTGGTTGCAGAAATAGCCTCCCATCCTGAAGGCTCAGGTTCATATCCTCGTGGTGGCAAATTTTTTCATACCTGTTGAAACATGGTTTTTCACTCAAAGTTTTGAAAAAAGTTTTACTCTAAATTGTGTGTCAATTTAATAATATTTATTCAAGTTTTATCAATGAAGCAGTACAGTGTAAATATGAATACTCCTACCTCCTTGTTTACATAAATGTCCCTACTTGACTGTTTGCATAGCATTTCAAGTTCAGTACTGTGATGGAGTCCACAATGAACAGTTAAACAGTGGATCCATTGGCACCTTGCACTATGAGAAGGCTAATGCCAAGCTGGGATTCTCTCTGGCCTTGCTACATTACCTGAAAAATTCCTACCTTTCACCAGTTCCATCCAGTTTACCTATCCAAGATAGTTCAAACCTAAGTTGTAGGCTGGCCTCCATATATATGTACATATATATATACTAGTACCATTCCAGGGAGTGGAAGCTGAGAAAAACCAAGCCACAGTAAACTGGTCATAAGCTTCATTGCCAACTTGGTGTTAACCAAAGGCCAACCTTATTTTGAGGAGTGAAAATACATGCGATGTTCTAATAATTTCAATTTTTAAATCCCAAATGCTGCTCACAAAACATCACGCACATCAAACAAAAGAAAACCATTCGATTATTTTTGAAGAATCCCACAGTAAATTAGTTTCACAGTCCATTGTCTATCTGATAAATGCAATCCTCGTCAAAAGTATGATTTCCACAGAGTAATAAAAATTAATCAACTATCCAACTGGAATGGAATTCAAACCCATCCTGGATCTGGATCTCAGTGGAAATCATGCTGCTCTGCCCATTGCTGTATAATGCAATTGTTTTTCGTGCCTAGTTTTCAATCCTCGAACTTGCTACTATAGTCACTTATTGTGGCTAAGGGATCATAGACAGGTTGGCCAATGTTTGAAAAAGGTATACAGAGAGAGAGAGAGACTGGAATTTTAGTCCAACATAAAGAACTTTGGAAACATTTTTGGTAATTTTTATGGGGTCATTCAAGGCTAATTTTATTTCAAAATTGTTTCAAAAATTCATCATCGGTTTTCATCATTTCCAATTGTGATTAAGAAAGAGACTGAGAAATTGTATTTTTCTGCCACCTTCGAGTGGAATTTTCTACAATTTGAGAGCGTCATTCCTTATTTTTTAGTGAAAACGTTAAGAGAATACATATATGCACTGCAAGCATTGGATTACTATCTAGGGTTTATTACTTTAAATATAGCAATATTGCCAATAATTAACTAGGGTTTATGAAGGGCATTGTACAATTGTTTATGCTTTGAAGTCATTGGGCATTTCCTATGAGATAAAAGCTGTCACAGAATTTAATCTTATCATACCATACTACTTAACATTCCACCATGTTTTAGTGGCATACATTTCTCTACCTTTGTATTGCCAGTGAACCATTGTGATGCAATCTAAAATCATGATTAAATCTAAGCCATGTATGTATGTATATATGTATCATTTTTTAATCATTGTTAAGATGGTTTCTGATGGATTAACAATGATAGTTGATATATAAGAAAATTATAGTCCCTTTACAATAGGACCTAAGGCTATTTCTGTTAACATATGTCAGATAAGTTATGTTGGCAACTGTTTTCTTTTGTATGTTGGCAGTGCTGGGAATTCATTTTAGATGTTTGCTTATTTCTTCTTAACTTCTCCCGCCCAGTGTGTGTCGTTAGTTGGCATCGGTGTTATGCATGGTGCAAGTTAAGTCTCAAATATATTTTGTTGGTCACATGATTTCTTACCTTTTTATACCGCCGCCTAACTGAGCCTAACAATTTCTATAGTCACTTTTTTATTTCCTGGTCACTCTACCATGACTTAAATCGTCATTTATCCACGGTAAATATTATGCTCAATATTAAAAAAAAAAGGAATTGCATTCCACTAACTTCACCTTGTAGGGCTGCTCCATTGTAACCCCTCCCCAAAGAAAAATCCACCCAAATTACACCTTCCGCGCCCACCTGAATTAAGTCCACATTTTCTAAGGCCTTTATGTTGAGGGCTCCCTAGTGTAGCCAAGTAATTTTGTCAGTTAAAGTAACGTGCCTTAATAAACAAATGTACAGTGGGACCAATACACCTAAAACTTACATGAAGGGATGGCGTAAAAAGCAGGGAATTTTTCCTTCATAGAGAATCTGCAGTAATCTATGGAATTTATTCTATGTCCTTGCACAATATCTGAATATTTCATCTGAATTATCATTCATTGAGTACTGTGAAAATTTTTTCTAATTGACCTCTAAGAGAATGACTTTCTTGAACCTTGTTAGAATTGTTAGACAGTATGATGGGCAAAAAATAGAAACCAACCTGTTCCCACTAATCCCTTAAAAAATACTTAAAACATTTACCATAATAAATGATTACCAGCCTTTGAAAGTGGTCATACAGCCCCTAATTAGACATAAAGGGCATTTTTGATTGTTTAACTAATCAATAAAAAATGTAAGATTCTTCCTCTTTTTGAGGTCAAATGAAGTGCATTTTTCATATGGACGGCATAATTCTATGACATGTCTATTTGATTAACTCTTGGGATAATGATAGGTGAATCTATTACCATCTACATCCTTTGACTAAAAATATTTACATCTACATTTCTCTGTTAATTGCCTGTATAATCAGTGACATGTTCATCTATAGCAATGAATTGTGCACCCATACCCATTGCTCATGGAGTTGTTGGTACAGTTGAAAAATCAGATACTGGTAATAGGAATTTACTTTAACTGGAGGTATCTGCATAAAAACTTTTTCCATTACTTTATTAGGTTGCATAAATTAATATCAGGCATGTAACCATATATTATGCTTTAGGCTTTGAAGTTAATAATGTGAGTGGATCTTTCTTTGACGTTCAAAAGATGGCTGTCAGAACATAATTACTGTCCCTTGTACTTAAAATACAGACCCACTCATTGCACAAGCATTAAGAAACAGGAAAGTTATGATTAAGAAAGATCATATCATTACAGGTGTGTTATTGTCAGAAACAACACCTGAGTCCAGTGTTCTGAGTGCGATAAAAATACATTTTCACTTTTCTCCAATGTATCATGATTTAATGATGACTAACTCTTTTTTTGCAAAATGTGTATTGGTTTTGTAGTTATATTAATAAGCTTCCATAGAATGAATGGAGTTATGCCCTCTTATAACGTTGTTCTTTGTTTGGCTATACACTCCTGGTCCTTGCATGATATTTCAATGTTTAACATATTCCTAAATTACCAATTAAACTACAAATTAACACCAAAGAATCGCGATAAAAATTTGGTCTTAAAAGAGGTCAATTACCAGCAATTCATTTAAGTTTATAATATCATTAATGTGTTTGATACTTTAGTCCACTGCTACTTCTAGTGATCTACCATGAAAATGGAATCCACTGAAGAGACATTCTCAGAGAAGAGTTTCTCATCTTTAACATTTTCCAACTGTTTAAGGATACATATAACTAATGCACCCAAATCCTTAGGGAAAACAAAAATTAAAATCACTTATTAAGTGAAACACAAAATATTTGAAATAAACAAACGTTTATTGAGATGCAATTTTCATAAGATTAACTTTTGAAAGAAACAGCAATAATTTACAAAATATCAAACTAAAATGTTAAATAAAATGACACTGAAGCACATTTTCCAGATGCATACAAATACACGTTAGCAAAAACTTTGAAATTTTCACTTCAGATTACATGCCTGACACGGGTTGACCATCGATTTTTTGGCTTTCCTTGGGCTGAAGCCTCTTTCAATGTGAACAAAATAATGATTAGAACTTCAATATTCCCACCACTGCTCTTCTAGGTTACATGATCACTGATAGACGTTCCCGATAGAGTATCCCAGCACTCATCTGTTACCTACTTTTTACATTCTTCCATTCATTTGAAAACGCTGGCAGTGATTGTCTAATATTGTTACATTATTGGCTAATTTTGTTAACATCTGTATAAACTTATATCATTTTACCTGTAATGCATTTAATTAATTTATTTTTAATATTTGTTCCGTAAGAGTTGACAAGCTGGAGATCATGGCTAGGGTCACCAACCATTGTTTTTGGCCAGAAGTTCAGTACTCAAATTCTGTTCATGCACGATCAAATCTGTTTGTACACAAAATAGAAATGTTTGGTGAAATTAAAAAAAAAGAGATCAAATTTTTACATAATATAATTTGGAAGTCATTTTTACAAAATAAATATATACTGAATTACATTGCATTAGTCACCATTAAAGGTATAACTTAATTATACACCATAGAATCAATAAATTTTTCATTTAAATTCTAAAAGAATTATGGGTGTGGTAATGCATGAAAATATAGTTTGCAATCCATCTTTGGTCAATAGACGATAAAAAGACATCAACCTCAACTTGCTGGTCTGTAAAAATCTGTCATCTGGTATGGCCTAGGAACCATGCAAGCCAGAAATCGATGGTCAAACTGTATAACCTTTTAGGAAGGCAATGGATGCTCATTCATACTATCATAACTTCTCATTAATTTGGCATTGAAGAAACAGGCAAACTAAATGCCCTCTCCTTCTTGGCATAGGGGGATACTTAGAAGATGATCAAATAAGGCCCTAAATCAACCCTTCTTTCAGCAGCAGATTTGAGCCTGTTCTATAGCAATGCAACAAACATCAGAGCCATAACTCATCTTCTGCTGTCCAGTCGTCTTCAACAGGGGGGACCTAATTCTTCATTATGATAATTTTTTGTGGTAATGAAGTCATAAGAGGAACTAGAAAACTTTCAGTCCTGGTTTGATAGTCAAACATTTTTCATTTCCCCAAAATCTTGATCCTAAAAAGCTCTAAGAACAATTGTTCAGCAGCAGACAGTAAAACTGATTCAGGTACGGAAAAATAGATTTGGTAGATTAAAATTAAACCTGGGGATATTCAAATAACCCAGTAAACAGGTAAGGTTAGTGTAGTGTGTTCATTCAGCCAATTCAATATCGACAAATGTACTGGGGGAACATATTTATCCTGCACACAATTCATCAAATGCAAGCCAAACAAATGATATATCAAATGAAATTGATAAGCATAAGTGTATTGTCATACAAAACCATGTTTGCTTGTTTTTTCTTTGATTGGCAAAATTGTACTCATAAATATGGCCAACTGAAATGAAGGTCCATCTTAGATGCCTTCAAATATTTTAAGTTACAGTAGAACCTCTATTTTACTAAGTTGAAGGGACCCAAAAATTTGAGCTTTGTAAATCAGAGGGTTTGTAAATTGGAGGTTATCTTCGACTAACTCCTCTGTCTCCGGAACTGCACCTCGCACAGCATGGAGCAATGTCCATGGAGGCACACCATGTACGTAAGAGGCTTGATCTGCGATAAATGTACGTATACTAAAACTATGCTGACAGTAATGCAAGTATACTTTCAATGCAATTAAACACTATGCTGAACTAAACTTGTCAAATAGTCATGTCAGGGTTGATGTCAAACTAATTTCTATAACAAATAATAGTCATCTGCTTATTCAGGAAAAAAACAACAGATATTACATGATTTTCTGGGTGCAGAGTATCTGCATCAAATTGAAAGGATTTAAAAATTAGACCTCAATTGTACTGATTGGCTGTATAGCATGGGCGTTATTCCTAAGGCTAGGAGACTCACTTTAGCCAAAGTGAATGAAATTCACAGCCGTGATTTTCAAAAAAGCTGGTAAATATTTTTCTTCAAATTTACAATGGTATGAACTTGGCTATTGCAACTGAATTAAGTTCTTGTAGCTTCAAGTTAGTAGACCTCACAATAAGGGGAATAAGTGAATTAATTCATCCCACAGAGTATTTTAAGCATATGCAGTTATGCATAAATTAGCGAAAGGGATATATTCAGAGTTTGCCGATTTGTGTTTAAAGAGGCCATTTTAACATGGGAAAGCCAAGCTAACTATAGGATATTTCAAAACAAAGTCCCAACTGACCCAGTATATTTCAGTGAAAAGACCGGGGAATGCCTTTTTTGAAGTAAGCGTATCGTTTGAAATACCTTCAATAATGTTTTGCAGCTGATGAAAGTCAATTTTAGAACTTTCCTCGAGTTAATTTGAAATTCCCTCTTTTTTAATATGCGTTCTACAGTGCTGACATCTAGCGGTAATTTGCGAGAACTATTTACTCGCAGGTACAGAAAGCTCTAAGTTGCGATCGCAAATTTTTACCTAATGATGTAAAACACTTCTAACGAAAAATTAAATATTCAAAATGCATCAAGGATTGAATATAAGTAATTTATTATTACAAAATTAGTATTTTTTAATGAAACTAAGTTCCACGACAGCTGCAGCGAAGAACTTCCTGCGGGAATGCTACTTTCAAGTGAAAGGCTGAACAAAGTTCTGAGTTGGGATTACGGCGGCTATCTTAAAGCTAATTTTAAATAATTACAGAGAAAATATGGATCCTTTGTGATGACGAAATAGGTATTCGCAATACACAAAATGATAGAAAAGGAATAGAAATTACCAAGTACTAGCCTGCTTATTTTATGAACTGGGGCATTGTTTACCAGAAGTAGGTGTCGTGCCATGCATCTTTGAACATTTTTTCCTTGGATCACATATTTAGGATTGAATTGCGATTTGGATGATCAGTCTCCGGGATTTTTGCTACAGTTTAAGCATGTCAAAAAGCACAATGCTCACATTCAACTTTTCCACATTTTCCCATATAAAATACTTGGGCTGAGGGTCCTCTCAACATGAACAATCTGGCTTCAGCTACTCCTGTCGCAGTATACAGCGATCGTCATTCCATTGTACTGAGTTCAGTGCCACAAAATCATTTCAAAAACTTCATAAAACAGGAGTCAGTCACTCCTAGGGACAGGCCTCTCACTTTGTAAATCAGTAAAATGGAGGTTTTATAAAACAGAGGTAATTTACATGGTTTTCCTATATACAAAGATCGGGACTGGTGGAATGGTTCGTAAATTGGTGTCATTTCGTAAATTAGAGGTTCTACTGTAGTTCCCATCTCCTCAACTATTGTCTTCAAAATGAATTCATAAAGGTTTCATCAAATAAATTACGATGCTGACAATTTGCAATACTTAAGAAATATTCATGTAAATTTACAGGTCAGACAGTGCCATGAAAACTTACTTATGGCTACTTAAATCTCTGTCATGTCATAACACACGTCCCACCTTACTCTCGCCAATTTCCAGTTGATGCTCATTGTTATGCATTTCTGTAGGAACACATTCTTCACTGGAGATTTTCATAATATTTCAACCCAATTCTGAACTTTTACTATTGTGCTGTAAATGAACACACCAGTTTTGTAACCATCCTGAAATTCAATTTTTTCACCTTAACTACGTACAAGAAATCAGCAGTATTAATGGTAGGTTCTGAAGAAAATGTCATATTCCAAAGCATTTCCTTTGGAGTTTCGCCCACCTCAATGAGTGAGGCTTCAGAAGTCGGAATAGGAAGTTTCTTTTGGCAGAGAACATCACAGACAGCTAAATGCATTCCATGAGCAAAGCAAAGATGATGTTTCACAATGCTTCTATTCACACTTGCTTCAACTGCTACACAAGCAGATCATGAGCTTCTTCCAACTTTCATTTCCCTAAATTTCTTCTCATTCAGGAGAATTATTTTTATTTAAGGGACGACCCAATATTCACACCATAAAATTAAGAATTTGTCAACGGCATGAAGAATTGTTTAAATACCGATGATTTTAAATAGAAGAAGATTTATCTCATGTAAGACTAAATCTAACATTTTTGGCAACTGTATTTGCTAATTTGTAAATAATGTTTTTTTCACAGCAGCATACTGTTCATCTGCATCACCTGATGCAGATATTTCAAGAGGGAAACTCATTCACCCGAAAAATAATTCCTAATAAAATATGCTCGCAACAATTGCATTTATCAAAAATGGCAGCTAATTTAATTCACAATTTATCTTTGCTTGTAAATTTTGCGGAAAAGTCAGTTTTGATAAAATATTATTACAATCAAATGAACCAGGCACTTCATACTCTTTCAAAGTTTTTCTATTCCACTCTCTTCTTACTTGTGAAAATTTTTCAGATGGTGAGGAAGTCCACAGGAGGAAAATTCTCAACACTTCATTAATTTTTGGCATTTTTTTAGTGTTGCAAATTCCCAGAGGAAATATGTCTCCTGAGCAGGAAATTAAGCAATGAAATTCTGCTCTCTGGGCCAACGTGCAGACAACTACACTACACAGGATTCTTTTTTTTCACATTTTTGATTTTTTAAAATTGTAAGCACTTTCCAATCTCTTAGAAGTATTTTCTGGACGTATCTTTTTAGTAGCATGATATGATGTTACTTACGCTGGGCTGGAAAGAAATGTAAGAACTACAATTGCTAATGTACCTTTGGCACTGTAAAACAAAAAAATAACATGGAAATTTGTTAATTAATGACAAATTGCAAAATCTGCTGAGTGATACACTTTCTCCATACTTTTAAGTATCATAAAATTTGAGAATAACTGTGCACCTTGAATGTATTTGGTGAAACACAAATAAGGAATGACAGAAAAAAATTAAGTGTCCACTTCTGAATCATCTACAGGGATAATTAGGACTATATATTTGTTCTCCGTAAATCCAGATGTTAAATATGAAGAAAATGGTTGTTAAGATAATTTTGGAAATAGAAAAGTTATTCTTGGTTGACCAATAAGAGCTAAAAATGTATCATATTTCAATATAAACAAACCTGTGCCAGTCAAATGTTTATAAGATTTTTTAAATGCTACTTGATATCACAGGAAAAAATTACTTTTAGAAGATCATTCTTGGCTCAATTCTTAATTTTTACTTATTATTTTAAAAGTAATAGAGTATAAATTGAAAAGCTGCTCATTATAAATTGCAGTAGATAAATTAAAACATCCCCTTAAGTGCATTGCCTGAAGAGGAACTCGATGGAAACTAGTAACATTTTCAAAGTATAGTTCTCAAGTTATATCTTTACATTAAAGAAATTCTTCCAAGAATCTGGCTGATATAGGAATTCCATACTTTACCCTTAAAAAATTACATCCCAGTAAACGCAAATTTTTGCAGTTATATTACTTGGAAGAAGCACATTACATAATAATTGTTCCTCTGTTGGAGCATTTATGTTACATAACATGTAAAGCCCATGTAAGATAAAAATTGTAACATTCTAAATTATGTGCATGTTAATTGATTTTTTAATTTCCTTGTACTATTACATAGTTGCATTCATACAACATGAAAAAGTAACCCCTGTTTCTCAAATCCTATCTATGAAAAATGACCTAGGAAATGTATCAACTACCACACATTGTTGGAATATCTAATTACATAATGATGATTAAAGATTTCCTCACTTCCACTCACAGAAACCACAACAAAATTTGCATGGTTAATGCTATAAAATATGACATAAGGTAAAATATATTATTATCTACGTATACTTTAAGTAATTAGGATATTGATACACTGAGGAGAAATAAAATTCTCATGTTTTTCAGAATAATTAACGACATATTGGCAGGTTTTAGACATTTCATTTTAAAATACTATCAATATACCAATTGTCATCATGTATCGACATATAAATAACAAATCGAACTAATATTATGTGGCACATGGGCACATTACGCATTGAAATTGTAGTGATGGTGAATCGTGATGAATCCTTGATTTGTTTTCAGATAAGTATTGACTACCCTTTTGGAATAAGTAGTAGTAGTTAGTAATAAGTAGTGCTTCTTTATGGCAGCGAGGCATTGAAAATGACTGCAGTGGAAAAGAAAAGGGTGAAAGCATTTGAAAAGTGGTGCTACAGAAGAATGATGAATATCAAATGGATCGGCCAAGTAGGTAACGAGGAAATCCTAAGAAGAGTGGGAGAAAAGATAAGTCTTCTGAATACCCCAAGAAGAAGACGGGACAACCTAATCAGCCACATCATGAGACAAGATGGCCTGATAAAGACATTGAAGGACAAGAGGATGGGAAGAATGGCAAAGAAAGGCCCCGTGTGAGATACATGGAATGAGTGATGAAGGATGTGAAAGAGAAGAAATACAAAAGTATGAAGAGATTAGCTGATAGAGAACTCAGTGGAGAGCTGCGTCAAACCAATCAGAGGACTGATAAATTATGATGATGAACAGTTTTGGCTTTTTGGGATGGCAATAATGGCAGCCAAATGCTGTTTGTAATACCAGAATTTAATATTTCATTTTTTGTGTTAAATAAAATTGTCTACAATTTGTCTAAAATTCCCATTTAGAGGCTACTTTCATTGTCTCATTATGTTTGAACTGGTTACATTTGATGATGACCATAGTGCATCTGAATTACTGTCAAACTGACTTATCGAAGAAGAATTGTCATGATGGTGGCCTCCAGTAAACAAAAAATGTGACGTCTCTCATTCACAAATGGGTGCAACTGAATCAGTCAACTTGGCATAAGCTGAAGGTGACAGGTGAGAGATATTGTTGTGCCTGTATATGCCATTACAAGTCCACTTCAAGTGTTATCATGTTAAGTCAAGCTTTATTCTCAATGAATTTTCTTGTTAATTTCCTAGCTTCTCTTGATAAAACTCATTAAGTTGCCGAATATTCGTTGTACACTATCACAGACAGAGAATGAACTTGGAAAGGGCTGTAGAAAATGCTGATCTCCAAAGAGACTGAAGTTCTTGATAGATTCATCTTTGGAAGAAGAGAGGAATCTACCTACAAAAAGCCTGGTAAAACTATTTTCCTGTATACTAATGCTGTAATTGTATATAATGTAATTATTTATTTATTATAATTTTTAATGCATACAAGGTCAAGAATAATAAGTTTCTCAGTAATGGTACATCTTCTGGTAAATTTCTTGAGAAATCTTCATCATTGAGAGACAATAGAGACTCAGAAAATATGTCATCGAGTTCTGCTTCCAATAATGACATATTCGACAAATTCAATAGTAAGTAGAGATACGTAGTCATATGTATTCAGAATTCAATTCTCTCTGAAGCTTGTCATGAGAAACGGCTCTTCATTATGCTGCAGGGAAGTTTGATGTGTTGATTCACGTAACAACTCGGGCTCAAGTAGATGTCAATAACTTGAAACAACATGACGACTGTATCACTCCATTTACCAAGGCATCTGGCCCTACAGACGAGGTGAAAAAGGCAGTGCCATTGAAGACAGAGGAGATCCTCAAATCTGAGAAACAGTTGGAAGGCATCGATTTCAGTTTTCAGTTTCAGGGTAAAAAAAAAACCTGATGCAACAAAATAATGAGACTGAGTAAGAATGCAAATGAAGATTGCAGCAAAATACATATCGCTTAAGTGATCACTTTTACAATAAGTCCCATTACATATTTCTGTTAAGTATCATACATACAGTGGAAGCTCAGTATAACAAGTGCTCCCAATGGCTGAGAAATCACTTGCTATAGTGAGCACTCATTATATCTGAAGGTGCTGGATTGAGCCTCTTAATTCCCACAGTTGTTCTTACTTTCCAATTTTCTTTCGTTACCATGCTATTAGAAACTGGTAGAAGAGCCGTTTTTGTGCACAATTTGCTTAATCATTGATCATTTTGCGAATTAAATCTTCCAAAACAATAATTTATGCTTTGCTGAAGTCTTATAGTGTTAACCAGTACGTCCATTGGTTAGAAAAGTTGTAATGACTCACCGAAATAGGGCATTTTCAGCAGTCGAAAATATTTCTTGCGTAATTACTTATTTCTAGCCAATCTTAATATTCACATTTAGTTATCTCTCGAAAATTAGTTGCAGTGAGTATTTATTTACTCAAACAAATGCCTCTGTTGGTTGCACTGCACATCGTGTGTCATACTAGTGCTACCATCTGGAGGATCTCGAGCAATCAGAGGTAACTTGCGTAAAATACTATTGCCGAGAATTATCGATACATTCACTCAAAATTGTATGCATCCACGAATTTAGGAACCATGAAAAAAAAAATTTGTTGAATGGGATAAATTTTAATTATTCGCATAAAATTGGCCCTGGCAATATTTACAAAAACATTGAAAAATATGCACAAATTAACAAATGTACCAGAACACATAAGAATTCCCATTATTTCTGCTAACAGGAAAAAATAATCAAAACCAGGATATACGAATTGTAAAATTATAAGGAAATTAATAATTCATTGGCAACGGAAAGCTTTGACGACTTCGTCATGAGAATAAAAAGCATAACAAAACAATCATCGGACTTAGGTATCATACATACACATGCTTCACGTTAATAGCACAGTACTTCCGATTTTTATTCCTGGCTGAAAAATTATTCAAGCGTTGTTTGCTTCAGTCTAGGGGCAGGAACGAGTTGAGGGGCGGGAACTAGCGGGTGGGTGGAGTGACGGTAATGAGCGGGCGGAGGCGGGAGGGCAAACACAGGTGGGCTGAGCCACTGAACCCTTACCCACATCATTGCTCTCCACTGTCATGTGATTGGTTAGATGCTTTACTGCTCGTCCATCTTCCACCCCTATGTGAACTTGGCTTTACAAAAGAACAACTAAAAAGTGTGAGCGTGCGCAAGATACGCCAGGGCGGGCCGTAAATCGTCAGTGCCTGGAGCTGATTGGACTTTAAATAATGTACAGATGGCATGAATCTTGTATTCTAAGTTGTATTTTACCAATAATGCTGCTAAAGATGCATGCGTTAATTCGTACTTTGCAGTGCATCACCCTCAAGAAATATTGCTCGTAATACTGAGCGTATACCATGGCGGGAGCTTCTTGGCCTCGCTATATCCATTTTCTTTTACAAGTTAATCATTGGCCTTTCGATGGTACATTGCCAATCACTCGTTATTGCGAGATTCTCGCTATATGCCATACTCACTATAATGGGCTTCTACTGTATGTAGTTAAAGATTTTATTATCTTACACCAAATGTTTTTTAACTTGAATGGTTGCATTTGAAATAGTTTCAAATTTCTCATGGAGGTAAATATTTTCAAGAAAAGTGGAGGAAAAAAATATATATTGACATAAGTCATAATTATTACAATTATAATGTTAATTTTGTCATTTTCTTTTCAAAATTACTCCAGAATGAGGGGTCATCTTATATTCAGGGATATCTTAGAATCGGGTGAATATGGTATTAAGCTATCAGGCATAGATCAACATTTATGCAGAAACTTAAGATGGAGCAGATGAGCTAGCAGTAGGACATGGACAAATACTTCTTTAAAATTGAAAAAAAAACACTTTAATGGAACATTCTCATACACTTTGCAGAGATATAACACACTTGTACAATGCCTGGTTTTCCCACTTTTCCAACCCACTAGACAACAAAGCCGAGGAATTCCAAGGTCTTTCAGCTGGTATGATGGTACCTATTCAGATGTTATTATGCTTTTTCCTGTACATTTCACAATAAAAATAAATAATAAAACTTACAGGGTTGGTTCAATTCAGCGTGTAAACTCATCCTACAACAAGACAGTAAACTGGATGGATACTTTGACTATTACTCCACCTTTTTCATGTATAATCTTCTTGTGAAAAATAATACCCAAAGAAAGCAATAGAAATAAAAGAGGACAAGGATGACTTGACATCAATTCCAGCAGTGTATCTAAGTTACACTCGGGTATGGAGTCCAGTTCCTGGACAGAAGGACTTTCCTTGGGCTTGGTACATGGGCCATTCCAGATTTGTACAAGAGACCTCAATCTAAATGAGAATCATCAAACCATTTAGCAATCACACAATCACCAATGAGGCACGATTAGAATAGGGTACTAATGGCAATAGCTAGAACACAAAAGTAGGTGACACAGAAATCACTCTCAAGGACTTGGGGTCACAAAAGTTTCCAATCAATTCCCCAAACAGTAAAAGTTTTCCACCATTTAAATTATCTCCAAAAACAGCTAAAAAGTTTTCACTGAATAAATTGTCCTCTCAAGTCTTATGCACTGATTTCAGGCAGATAAGATAGTTAGGACACCACTCTACCTCATATATTTTCATTTCTCATGCTAAATAAGCAATAAGACTACTATTCTAAATGATTTAACAACCACACTTGTGTCTAAGCCAAAATAGCAACTCTGGTTGGTTTTTGGCCAATAAAGCATCAGCATTTCAGCTTATATTGTGATAGCGCAGTCACTAAGTCATTCAGAAAAGCAGCCTAAGAGGACTGGGATAAACATAACAAAGTAGAAGTGGAAAAATCATAGCTTGAGAGAAAGCATTGTAAAAAATCAACTCACCAGTCATTAGTTTGGGAGCAAGTACCTCACGTATGGTACCTCAACATCCTCACCATCAGCATCATTACAGCACAGCTCAAAAACCAAAGCTTTGACGTGGGGCTCTATTTTCTTCTTTGAAACCTTTTTCACAACCTCCTGCATTCTGAAAGTAGAAAACAACACATCTGTAATTGAAAATAAAGTAAAAAAAAACAAACACTCAAAAGGCTATCATCATGCTTTACAACCATTTATATACATAATCAGTTTCAATATAGAAGGCCAGAGAGAACAATTCAGAAAAAACAAGTTATCAGAATTGGTTCCTTGAAGTTCACTGATCAAATTATGGTGGCTTTTATACCTTCACTATCCTGGGGCATAACTAACTTGAGTGTACTGATGGTAACACATACTCTTATTTCAAGTCCTATTCACTAGGCACAACTTTATTATGACCTTGTATGAAGTAGAGTAAATGTATCCCCCAATTCTTACAAATATTATGCCTATCACACAATACTTATATTAACCCTCTCACTACAAACGCGAGAAATATACGACCGAAGTTTTCCTGACCAGGAAGCTTGGAGGAACATTGATCGGATGATTCCATTGGAGATTTTCCTACGCAATCGAACAAGCGATGAATATTCCCTTCACTATGCTTTCCCTGCTTTCTGGTGATCCCAGGTAACAGCTTCTAAGTTTCAGGACACAACGCAGCGGAAGGGGGGGGGGTCAGGCCTTTTCCTCAGAATTGGGGAGCCCATTACCTCAACCCTTCATCGCATTATCCCCCCTCATGTGGCAAGGGTCATATGATTGTTTATTCAGTGAATTGCTAAATAAATATTTGTTTCTTACTCAAAAAATACTTAATCTTGGGCCTTTCGATGGTACATTGCCAATCACTCGTTATCGCGAGATTCTCGCTACATGCCGTACTCACTATAATGGGCTTCTACTGTATCTGGGGCAGAAAAGTAATTCAAAACAGGAAAACTAAATAAGGAACAAAAATGAAAATGATGGAAATGAATGAGATCGTAACACTTTACACGAGGAATTTATCTGCCCATAATATAATAAAAAGGGAAAAATATTACAGTCAAGCCCACTTATATCAAACCCGTTTACAACGAAGTTCCCATTAAAAAGAAGTAAAGGCTATTCCCCGCCAAAGAGAGGCTCTGAAAAACTGGTCCACATATAACGAAGTTCAGTTATTATGAAGTAAGTATTCGGCCCCTTCAACTTTATTAAAAATGGGCTTGACTGTATTAGCAATGGCAAAAACTGTAAAGGACTATTAGCATATATATTTATTTTAAAGGTTATTACAAACTTCTTGAACCTCTTTCCATCAGATTTGCCATCGTGTTGGTTTTTGCAGGCAAGGATTTGGATCAAGGCAATAAAAGAGAAGCAGAGCCAACTTCAACTCATGCACTTTTACCTGAACATGGAATGGGAATCAACAAGAGAGTCACTTTTTAATCCTCTGAATCATCAAAATTGCAAACATTTCTTTGAACTATTTTAATACAAAGTTTTAGAAGAATTAAATCTACACATGCATAAATATAACAGGTTGATGAAAACAAAACTAAAATTAGGATGACAACTTGTTGACTAAGGCATCTTATATATGCTTCAGTAATGTGTAAATAACAAATGTGGGCAGCTTATAATTTGTTATTTAAATTTTTAATTGAAATTTCAATTTCAAATGAACACACTGAATATAGCACTTCAACCCATTTCAAAGGGTCTCCAATCACTTTCAGAACACCATGGTGAGACACTTGAATTTTACAAGGCTTCATAGTTTTTGCTACAGGAGGCTACCATGCTATCTTACAAACTAGCAAAAATCAGTTGACTTACGACAGCTGCATCCTTTCATTTCGCTTGGCAGGAGGCATAAAGAAGGAGTAGAGCATGCATACGCCTTGAGAAAGCATGGTAATTTCCAACTTATACTCATTCTTGAAATGATCAATGAATTGCTGAAGTGTCATCTCTCCCTGAACTTCAAATCGGTCCCACAAAGTCCACTCAAAATCATAAAACTGAAAAGAGAAACCATCTTTCACTTTCACCTAATGACTCTAGAATAATAATGATTTACGGACCCCACAGGCCCAACAACAGTTTTTTTACATGACATTACAGGCAACTCATCAAAAAAGAATTAAATACATGTAGACAAAATTATTATGGCATTAAAATGGCCAAATGAGAAGGCAGATATTAATGAATTGTAATTTGAGAATGACATCATATTCCTTGGCAGAAAATTGAGGAGACAAAGAGGCTGCTTCCTGGGGTGTCACGGAGCTATGAGAAATACTGTATTCCTCTGAATATAGCCCCCCCATTTGGACCAAAATTTTCATGGAAAAGCCTGGGGGGGGACTATATTCGAGCTCAAGGCACCTAATGTCCGTCGTAAAATTCCATCCTCCGAGTTTGATGGCCAATATTTCAAAAATGGCTATTTTGATTTTAAAATAAAGTATATTGAACTAAAGCTTGTTTATTTATAGGTTTATTAATGTCAAAAATATTTTGAAGTTGTTTATATAAATTAATTTTTCGGCCAAAACAGCTAAAAAGACCGGATTTTTTTCAAGTTCCGGGAAGCAAGTTCAACTTTGACGCCCTCTTGAAGAAAAACAAGAAAAGCCACTTAACTTTTCTTCGCATAAGATAAAGAACATATATTTATCTTACACAAAACAAAGTTTAAAATAGATTACTCAGTTAACAATTACATTACGACAAATTTTAAAAACATGCACTAACTCAGCAAGCGGAAGTCGGATATACATTACGTTTTGATTGTATTCTTTGCCTTTGAAAACTAAGCTTCTGTAAAATAACTTAACAAATTGAGAGAATTAGATATGCATTCAACTTGTATATATATGAATTTTGGAAAGCAAGCTCCACGCGACTGGACTTTTGGCTGCTCATGGTTGCCAAGTTGTATGTTACCATAGGCACCGTACGCACCAAACACCACGCGAGAAAATTTCTCTAGTATGCACAGGAAAAATATCCTTGCTTAGCTTGAATATAAGTTGATAAGTTGCAGTATTCACCAAGATAAAATCAGCGATAAGTTACATAGCTTTTGTCCCCACATTTCTTGGCTTCTTGACAAAAGAAACAAATTGCATTTTCAATTATCCTCAACTACGTCTCCAAACACTTTGCATGAGGAGGTTGAGTCTTAGGCTGCTATTCTAAATGAGATAAGGCCGGCCTTATACGTCATAATAGTGGAAAAAGTCGATATTTTCAAGAGTATTACGACCCAGTCGTTATTTGCTATTCTGAATGCCGAAGAGTCACCGGAAGTCGCTATTCTACAGATATCCCATAGCGCGGTCGAAATATGGTATTCTGAACGGCAGATAGCGACCGGCCAGGTCGTAATATTATTCCCCGATTCTGAAGACCGGGCAATCTGGATAGCGCGACGTAAATCAGCTCGCTGAATGACTTTCAAATGTTTATAATGTTTACTTCGAGTAGTATCAGGTATATATTCGACGTTTGTTTACTATTTGAAAGGACTGGACGTCTGCATTTCAAGTTTTGGCAATTGTTAATGCATATGTAGAAGCCCGGGGTAGGCTACGATTAGAGAAAGTGAGACATATGTGTTTGTTTTCGTGAAATCAGTGGACTGTGGTGTTTCTATTTACTTTGTAGTCATTGGTGGTTCCAGTTTTAGTTTCTGTGGTTGTTGTATCGGAAAATTTAAAGCATGTTTATTTATCTGGTAAGCATTAAATGTTGTTAAGAATTACTAGAAAGTGTCATTTATAGACTTACCGGAGGACCACAGAGGTTCCATCCCATGCCCCTCTGTAAGTGACCACTGCACGCAAATACCCTTGCAAAACGACCGCGATTTATAAACAATAATAATAACAGAAGGATAGTATAAATTCATTTGAAGTGATGGAGGAGAGATTTATTAACCATTTCCGTGCGTCGAGGGAAGTGACTATGTTTGTAGTAAACTGACTTGATTAAAACTTGCGGCGAGAGAAATCCTGGCTTGATGATGTGTAAATACTCATTAATAGATCATAATAGTTGACGGGGAAAGTGTGATGTGCCATATAATACTTCATTGCAAAGGCAGTTTATTAATGTGAACGTATTTTCAGGTTATAGAACCTTTCATTGGTTATTTACCTGCCTGATGAAAAGCAATAAATCTCCTGCCGACAATAATCCTTTCCATCTCATTGTGTATTTACAACGTCTCCATGGGGTCGTTCTTAATTGTAAGTATATTAATAACTAAGTTACCCTTGAGTGTAAACGATTTTTATTTTGCTTACATTTATGTACAATTGTAAACAAACAACAGTGATTTCATGAAAATACTGGTACAGAAACGAAATTGCTGAACGTGAGCAGCTGTGTGTCATTTAATAATCCTGAAGGGTACAGAAACCACAATTTGATCTTTTATGATGATAAATACGATTTTCGTACGAGTACCCTAGCCTCCGTAGCAAAACATATTTATTGTTTATCAACATTGTCTCTGAAGATGATAAAGTAATTAATATAAGTTCTACCACTTAAGATTTGTGATAATCGGATGAATAAAATGAATGTGGTTGCTTACCCCAGCGTGGAGCATTACCAATTCATCACTAATAAATTCGTATTTATATACCATTAACAACCGCCACATGACTATTGATAATGAATACGTTTTCAACGTATGACCTATCCTCTGGCATGCTTTTTAACGTAAAATATCCACGGAGAAGTTCATATTTCATATTTATACCTAAGGATTTTAATCAACTACAGGCGAAAACAATTTTACAATGAGTTTGGCAGTTTCATATGCAAATGGAAGCAGGAGAGTTACCTCAGTTAATGATGTGTGCTCGAAAGATACATTAAACTGGATGAATATGTGAATTTTCCAAGCAGGATAATAAATAATTCATTTATAATTTTATACATTAATATCAGCTGTTCGCTGGCCATTGTGAGAGGTGTAAAGTTGGCCGTAAATCTATCCCAAACTGTCCCAGAAAATGTAAACATCGCTTGCTATTGGCTGCTGGAATTTTTGTTTTCTGATCTTTACGGTTCTCATACCAGAAGGGGCGGGTACAATTATTCCGACTCAGAACTGGGCAATTTATTCCCCACCTCGATTGAGAATACCAGATCGGGCAATAATGACCCCTGGAGTAGCGCGGCCTTATAATAGCGACCCCGATTCAGAATACCAGCCTTAGTGACAGTACGTTTCCAAGCATACAGTCAGTTCTTAAACTGACACTGACTTGCATTCCTTTTTTCCGTATTGTCGAGGCCTCATGATTCATTCACAGCGATAGGCGAGCTGCTTGCAGCAGAAGATTCCACGCGTGCCCTACCTTTCTCCTTCAAGCATGCTATGGGCAGCTGAGCGTGCTTTTATAGCAAAAAATAAATATGTACGATATCAAATAATTAACGATTTCTATTGAGATTTCATAAGTGGATTCACATTAATGACTCGAGAGCAAGAGAAAGGTCCAAATGGTGATTTTCGGAACGGAAAGCGTGCAGGACGGAAAATAATGCAGTCTGACAACTTCGTCAATAACAAAAATACTGATGAACGTAATAGTATGAAACTTTGTATGACTATTAACAAAGCCCTTAGGTACAATATGTGAAAAGGAAAGTTTAATATCTTGATCTGTGTTGTCCTTATGATGCCCCAAATTCGATGGACCCATCTGGTACCCAAAAAAAATTAGCTAAAAATCCATTCTTAAACACGTACTTCAGTAAATAAAATACATAAAAATATTTTAATATCATTAGTAAATGCAGAAATAAACAAGCTGTAATTTAATATACTTTGCTTTTAAATCGCATTAGCCATATTTGAGTTATTGGTCTTCAAACTCGCGGGTGACAGAAATTTTGCAACGGATAGTAGGCATCCTAATAAGGGTGTTACGGATGATATAGGTATCGCATAAAACTTATAAGTTTTGCTATTCCATTTTTTTATTTCCTATTTAGGATTATTAAATACATTATTAATTGCAAAGTTCTTAGCCACAGCTTATCTATGGTAAATTTTTGATCAAATATTTTTCCTTAGAAATCGAAAACTTTAATCCACAGGACTCAATACAAAATTCATGCACCTGCGCACATTCATCTGCAAATGAAAATTCATTGTTCAAACATCATTAACTTGCATTAATGGATAACGGAAATAACCAGCTCTGATTCCGGGTGTTCTTGCATTGTGCAAACGGGGGTGATTGAACAAGGTCCTTTTTACAATCCCAACTTCTATCATTTTTAGGCAGAAATCCATCGATTTTGAAAAGATGGTGTCACTAAATTGAAAGAGGAAGAAAAGTATACGTTTTAACTGAAATAACAGACATTAAATCTATTTTTCTCGGCAAAATGCATCTCGAAATATTATTTGGTCCCCAATACAATTAACAGAAGACACAAAATAATCAGAATTAAACAAATACCATATCCCGAGTGGAGAAGGTAGTAAAGGTATAAAATATTTGTTAAATGGACCCAAGAACACCTTTGAAGATTAAATGTCATACTCCTGCCAAATATGTACTTTTGGACAAAGGCTATAGCCAATATATTATGTGATAACCTATACAAACATGGGTATAATGAAGCTTTTATTTGAAAAAAAAAAATACTACCCGCCACGTAAAGCACAACTTAATAAAGAAGATAGAGATTTAGGAGTTTGTCCTTTAATTATATCGTCATTCCTTATTAAAATAATCCTTCACTGCGATCTCAGTAACCTTGATTTCTTGCAACCAACGCGAGTGATAACCACAGAGGGTGGCATTTTAAATGAAAAAACATTTGGTCGCTATGATTCACATACAGCAGTGCTTACACTTCAAAATCGCGATTTCTTATTTGCATATCTCACCTCTCCCTTACACCTAATTATGGAAATATAGTTTTCCTAAGTACAATAGCTATTACTATTAAATTAAATTACTAGCTAGTCAACTTTAATAGGTGAAATAATGTTGAGTATTTTGGTAAATATTTACTTGATTCTCCATATTGATAACTGAAACAATGGAAATTTGTACTACTCAAGGTGCTCAAGTTGTTAACCTGAGAAAATTATGTGCAAGTCCTGATTTGCATTTCCAAATTTTTTTTCCAAAACTGAAATTCAAAAAATGGGGGGGGGGGGACTATTTTTGGAGGAATACGGTAAACATTACATGACAGCTGCAAAAAGAATATTAATGTTTCAACAGAAGAATCCAGAAACTTAAGGAAGACACCGTCTTCATTTCAAGGATACAAGTTATGAGCAAGTGAGCAACAAATTAGGAAGTTGCATGATTTTAGATGGAAGATTGATAAGGAACATCACTTTCTAAAAAAGGTTTACCCCCATTTTTGGCCCAGCAGAATTTTAACTCCCATAGAATAAAAAAGGGAACATGATGGACACATTGCACATACCTTCTGTTTAGGTGCAGGAAGTGGTTCTGAGAATGCAAAGAATGGTAGAGCCAAATTCACAAATCCATTCTTATAGTATTCTAGTTTTTTGTGCCCTTGGACTAACTTGATAAGCTCCAGACAAACCAAGCCAGACACCACAGACGTTGTAGTAGCAATTGCAGGAATTATCTTACCGGCTATAAGCTTACTCTGTGAAAAAACAGACAAGTCAATTACTTCCATGACTCAACATTTGAAAATTATATATTATAAATTTCAACACCAGATTAAAAGACTAGGCACTATCAGGTAAGGAGTTATCCCAAACATCTACAAGCAATTACTTCCAAATTTAGTTTTACTGTCTAATGACCACAAAAAATACAGTAAAATTTAACTCCTCTTTAGCTAATATTGATGTGACATACTCATCATAGGATTTTGAACCAAAGACATGTACATATATAGGAAATATTACACTTGATTCCAATGATAGGATTTTGGTCCATTCAAAGTGAAAAAAATAAATAGACTAAATCCAAATAATTCTATTACCATTTTTATCACTAACCTTGTGCCGATCAGCATTAGGAATTTTATAATTCTGAGCTCTGAGATTTGAAGCGGCAACAATGAAATCCATATGGAAGTTTGTATCATCATCTTTCTCAAACTGCAAAGGCTTTATTGTAACAGATTTCAATTCACTAGGAGAAGGTAACGCTTTCTGTAGAGTCTGTAATCTGTCATGGTCTGAAAGAGTAAAATGCTCGCATGAAGCATGTGCATACATTTTGCCCCAACTGCAAGAGCACTCAAAACCAGGTGACACAACTTTGCCTGGAGGCCATCTTTATTTTAAGAAAGAATATTAACTTCTGAAAGGGTTCAAAAGTTCAGATAAACTAAATTTATTTTTTATTTAAAAAATTAAATTCTAGAAACAAGGAAAAAGTCAGAAACAGGGTAACTAGCACTAACTTCATGGAAATTCTGAGCATGACTTTGATACAGCATACAATATGTTGCATGGCATTTAGCGAGATAATGCAGCCAATTATCCAAAAAACCTTAAGTAAAATGCAGTGGCTTACCAACGTTGCCACTTGCACTCTGTGCCTCAGCATCAGTGACTGCTATTTTTATGCCACATTTTGGAGTGAAGGGAGGCACCTGAATCGAAGACACCATTTCTATCACTTCATTTCTATCCACATTTTGCTTGATTCCATACACTTCAGCTTTCAAATTAGCAGCGGCACAGATGTAATCTACATGCAAAGGCTAAGGAAAAAACATATTCATGTTATTGAATCAATCAGGCTGCATTGGTAAAGCAATCCCTTCATGATAAACTTACATTCGAAACAGAAAAAGACAATGGCTCAGGACATCGTTTGGGGCCAGACCAAAAAGGTTGTTCACTGGCGGTAACTTGATCTGGTGGGAAATTAAACAACAACTGTCGTATCTGATTGTTGTAATGTTCTTCCCACTGATGTCTTGCCCATTTCACACAATCGTAGAATGAGGCAGGGCAGTCATCAATGAGGGCTTTCTTTACTAGTTCCAATGTTTCCACCTAAAATGGAAATAATTCATAACAATGAATAGTTCAATAATGTCACTGCAAGAAACAAAAAACAATATGACTGACTAAACACACTCCAATTACAACTGTTTTGAGCCATTTAACCCTGGCAGTATGATAGTTATTGCTAATGCTTACAGAGACCAACATTCAAATAATGATAAACCAATAGAGCAGAGGTTTTCACAGCGTGGAGAATATCCAGTTGTCTCTTTCGCGAGCTTTGTCATCGAGCTTTTGGGTCCATTGCAGGCCGTATCATCAGGGTGAAATACCTAAGATGAAGTAGCTAAGCCATAAAGAGCCAAGATGCTACTTCATCTTACGTATTTCACCCTGATGATGCAGCCTGCAATGGACGCAAAAGCTCGGACAACAAGGCTCCACATGCGGCGGCTTCTGAAAGGGACAACTGGATAATGATAACCCGATTGATAAAAACATTACCTCAGAACTGACTGCTTCTCTCGGTTATGGGTTGCTCAGCAAATGAATCCAAGAAGTGAAAGGGTATTCCTATCTGGGAGGCAAAATAACTAGAGAGGGACAAAACCAGAAGGAAATAGTCCGTAGATTAGCCCTGGTGATGAGGGCATTCCACTGGATGAAGAATCTACTTAAAATTGAGGTGGTAGTAGTATTCGGAGAAGTTGACCAACAACTAAGATCATTTGCACCATTTAGGATATAAGAAGGAATTTTTCAGGGAACAGAGGAAGGTTGGAGAGACTTGGCATTAGCCTGCTCTCAATGAAAGGCACCCAGGGGTCCACAAATTAATGTCCCATCTGACAGACTAAGTACTTTACTCCCAGTACTCTCTACACAGTGTGGGGACCAACATACCAATGAAAAATTTCTGCCACTTCTAGGATTCAAACCCTGACCCTTAGGATGGGAAGCCACCACAATAACCCAATCCCCTACTTACAGCTGGAAATAACAGCATAGAAGTAAGGTAACACTTCATTAGGACAAAGTTCAGGAGTGTACTTCATTATGAAGCAAGGCATGGATGGTAACGGCCACAGAAAAGTCTAAACTAGAAGCATTCGAAATGTGGTGGTATTAAAGAATCATGAAGATAAAGTAGACCAAGTGACAAACCTAATTGAGGAGTGGGAATAAGTCTGATGAAAACTTGAAGAAGAAGAAAGTTGATGAGGGAAGAATGAATGGGAAGAATGGCAAAGGAAGAATTTGTATGAGATACAGGGAATAAGTAGTGAATGATATAAAAGACTAGAAATACGCAGAGAGAAGAATCAAGTTGTGAACTGAATCAAACTTACCTTAGGTTCGATGAGTTGTTATGACAATTAGGATCCCCTAATTGCTTAAGAGTATATTATTTGATTTCTTCCCTCGCGCATTATCAAACATTTTGCTTTAATGAAAAATTAATCACAAAAAAAATCATACTCACAGGTTGACAACCAGGCAGCTTTAAAACTCGCTCCATAAAAGTAGGATCATTCAGGTACTGTGCAGCATTGGCTGCTGCTTGCCTGAAAACTCCCTCAAATGTGTCTCTCGCCCACTGTAAGGTGTGCTCAATCGCATAAGGGAAATTCTTCAGTGTACATATAGGAATGCTCTTCTCTGGAGGATCTTGTGATGAGCTGTAAGATTCTGTTAGGAAAGGTACCACAATTTGAGTATTCCCCTTAGTTCCCAAGGTACCAGATTCAAGAAGCGGCTTCCTGTAGTAGACACATCTGCGATCCATGTAAATCCCTGAAGAAAACAAACAATTTATAGAAATTGCTCATTCACAGTCATTAATAGTTTAATAAAATACATTCAGAGAAATGAACTTACTAGCATCCACATTATCCAAAGCATTTGCTACACCATCAAGGTGTTCAAAGAAGCCATCATCATACACTTTCTCTGTCTCAGTACCAACTCTATTCTCATGGGCAATAACATTTATTTTCGGATTCATTCTTTTCACCTGTTGCAACAAAAAAAAATTAAAATATTGAGTATGAAAAGGTACAATTGTTTTCAGGACAAAAACAAGTGGGAAAAGAGAAATTTTATCCACTCTCCTTCTATAAAACTGTAAGAAAATACTAGACTCACCGCTCTGGCTGCAACGGTTGATTTTGGTTGCTGAACGTCCCATGCCCTGAACAGGAACTGGCGATTCAAATTCGACTTCTCTATCAAATCCATATCCGTAACAGTGACTGATCCATCCCCTGAAAAAGTTATAATATTAATATGTCTGGCCTCATCAATGTAATCCTAGTGAAGGCCATTAGATCTGTATGCAGATATTATGCAACAATCAATGAGATGAAAATATGGTTTCACAAAATGTAATGAGGGTAACGTAGGATTGGAAGGTTTTCCAGGAACTGAAAATGATGTATTCGGCACCACATGAAAGCACCATTTTTACTACCCAAACAGTAGCATAAAAGATAAGCTCCTTTAAGAATAAATAAAACTGCTTACAATTATCAGATGATATAACATAGAGGGAATTTAGTAAGTAAAGGCAGTCACTACAGGAGGGGTGTAAAATAAAAACATAAGTTTATTGAGGGGGGAGCAAAATTTGTAAATTCTTCAAACATGAATCTCATTTACTACAAGAAAACTTTTTACTTTTCTTAATTCTTTGATATCCAAGAACCAAATTTATGATTTGGAAATTCCACTTTCTAGGTGAACGAGGAGCTAGGTTATTGATTGCATATAACCTATTAAGCAACCCCATGAATTTTAACAGTATTATCACTTACAAACAAATAAGATCTAAAGTGAGTGGTCACCTGTTCAAGCCTTTTAGATAGTGGCTTGCCAAGGGGAGTTTTGCTATGAAAGAGCTGTTACTTTAGGGCACTGACCTGGCCACATTTTTTTCAATTCCAATTATTCACAAGGAAATAAGCTGTGAGAATGAAAATACAGTCAAATCCTGATTAAACGTTTTTCTGGGGGAACATTAGGCCTAAAATGAACTGGGACAGTTTTACACGAATGAAACAGAAAATTGAACATCACCAAAAGGTACAACAGATGATAGTAAAAGTTACCTTCCATTTAATGTTCTATTCATACAATGGGATTGAAAACTTTTATGGTTTGGAATGGGAAAACCAGCAGTGCTTGAAAAGTGAAGCTGTGCTATGTAGTCAGAGGTTTATTTTTCATCATATGCGCTAAAAGCTTTTTTGTCCATTTTGTTTGCTTCTCTCTAGTATCTACATCAAAACATTCATGCATAAAGATTTATGACAGGTTCCCTGTCTAATTTATAGGTGTCCTAACAGTTATTCCAGTAAGGTATTGGCCCAGGCATATAAATCTCCCACTTCTCATCAGGTAACACTATCATAAATGATTCCATGACAGGAGATCGGGCCCATTGAAAGTAACAGTACAGTTGAGCATCATTAATCCGGCACAGTCCGGACCAAAGTGATGCCGGATTAGGGATTTTGCCTGATGATGGGTCATGCATGGCAACTCTTCTATCTATTTTTGACGTCCTGGATTTTTTTTGAAAGGATTCAATTATTTATAACAGAGTATGTCTGTTTGTCATTAACTGAACACGATTTTAGAGAAAGTCACCGAAAATAATCAGAAAGAAATGGTTTCTTGATTCCTAAAGTTAATAGGTACTTAAAAGTATCGAAGTTGCGCAGTGGGAGATAACATAAGCTTCGCATCGGGTGCATCATATTGCTGCACATTTAAAAGTGTGATATTACTATCAGAAAAGGGTGTATAAAATTTTATATTTTTTATGCTGTGTTTCGCACAACATATTTCCCACCGCGCTTGATTTGCTATCAGCTGATTCAGCATGATGTCTGAGTGTCGTCTACATGGCATCCCATCACTACGTTGTGGGCGACCGGACTGGATGATTCTTTAACAACCATCATCAATAGTAGTCTTCCTTCAACAATTTCACGCTCATTATCTTCATCCCCACTTGGATTTATTGTTATTAATTACCATTTCAGTGAAATCAACTGTGAAATGTTTTTGGTGAGAGAATCGTGGTCACCAGCTATCCATTCCTCTCAATTTACCAAATCCATTTCCTATAATTCAGGGTTATATATGGTGTTTGCACTGTCAACCAACTGCACCATCATACGTTTATCCTCAGAAACATGAAAGCCTTTGAAATCCGCACATATTTCATCTACATCAAACCTTCAAGCAGGCCACAATTTAAACCACGCGTGTTTTAGAACTGACTGTGAAATACCATTCTATGCACACAAAATTTCCCACATCAAGTCTTTTAGATTTTGAAATTAATTAATTAATTAAATTAACCTGTTTCTGAAATAGTGTAGCCTGCTCCATTTCCATTTGCCCAGAAATAATAACTAAGCCCTTCACTTCAACGCAATTGAAACCACGCGATTTAAATCAGCACTTTCATAGTTTTTCTGTCATTCATTTCCTCTTGTCACTTTAACAGTAAAATTTTGAGGATTTTTTCCTGCTTCTTAATGTTGTCGAAGATCCCATGAACACTTCACTGATGCCACGACGTCAAGCTTTTTCACGACTTACACTTTTTCTGCGATCGTTAACGTTTAGTACTGATGCCTCACTCCTCTGCTGTTGTCACAATGGTATAGATTAGATGTAATCAGGGAGAAACATAAGCAGATAACAAATAATTTTATCAAATTACGTATAGTGATCAAACAAAAATGTGCATGCCATTGTAAGGGGCTGATCTGTTAACTAATCGTAGTCCATATCAGAGATGTCTTCAATTTTGTATGTTTAGTAAAAGTTGCAGAATAATTCCAGTGTAAACGAAGTAACAGAAATTTTCATGTTTAAATTACTCTGATTCTCGGAATGGGAAAATAAACACTAAGGGCCAGTTTCACCAAAGATGGTAAAATTTCCCATTATCGCAATTTACATTATCTCCGTTAATAATATTATCTCGATAATCTCTTGCTTGCATTCCACCACTTTTATTATTATCTCGGGTTTTTTTAAACCGAGATTTCTCTGAGAATGTTTAGGGTGGTAAATTTCTCATACTCCTGACGTCAGCAAACAAATAAAAGTGCCTAACCGATTGCAATTCAACTGATGTAACTTCGTGCTTATTGTAACTAAAGGCATTTCCAATGGACCCATGAAGGACAAAATATTAACTAAACGCCCACAAAACATGTATATTATCTTCTACGTATATCTAGAAAACATCTATAATCACTTTCAAAAATAGTCTATATGTTTAGAAGATATTTCAAACCCCGCTTTTCCTAATTCTACTGAACATCTTCCCTAAGATATCACTAATTGTCTTCACTGTTAGGTTTAGGAGATAGAGAAATAAAATACTGGAATGAACTTAAATTACATGGCCTTTATTTATAGCGTCTCAAAAACGAACAGTAACTGCTATTATAGGTACCTTTCGATCACTTAAAACTTAGCATTTCCTTCATCGTTGTCATTGGTGTCAAGGTGAATTATCATACAAATGAATTCATTCGCGAATGAATTTAAGTGATGACCTGAAATTTCTTCTGCTTAGGGCATTTAACACGGCGAATGATCTTTAGAATTAATTCCTTGAATCCCTGTTACGTGCAGAAATGTAGGCCTATCGATAGCACACATCGATTCACGGGAGATTTCCGACCAACGCAGCGGTATCAATGGTTTGTTTACGTTTGTTACGTCTTCTGCCTTGTTTAGAAGTGATGCGTTATATGTGAAATAAAGAATGGTGTATATTTAGTAATTATAATATTCATTATACAAAGCTTTCTAGATATTGAGGTTTGAGTCATCGGAAGTGAAGTAGAGCTATTAATAATGAATCGGTATGGTTTAATTTTCGCATCTACTGCTAGTGTCCATACAACGGTGGCAGCCACAATTCTTCCGGAGAAAGCTACGAGAGAGGAGAAATAGAGGTCGAGGTACGTTAGGCGTGATTCAAAATAAACTTTTTATAGGAATGTGAGGCCTATCGTCATTTATTAAGAAAGACGCTGGAGCGATTTCGTACTGCATTAAATCTCACCAGACGTGATTATGAAAGATCGGACACGACGACGAGAGAAGCAATTTCGGTGACGAGATACTTGATCAACCTTAGGTACACATGTTTATAATTATATTGATATTTTACAATTCGATTCCGGCTGGCTGTCACGCTAAGATTTTATAGCGACGGGCAAATAGTTTCCATGACCGTATACGGCTATGACGTTCCCTGATTACTCAGCAAGAATTCATGAGGGTTATAAAATATGTTTAATTATGGTTGAAGTGTGTAGGAGTGTCTATTGTGAGAAGTGTACTATTTACATTTAAATAAGATAGAGTTTTAGAGGTTAGATACATGCTATTTACTTTTAATTATCCTTTTTATAACACCGTTTCCACGGACGAATCGTCTTCAGGGTGAGTGAAGTTGGTGTTATATAAATATTTAACCCGGTGGAAATCCCGAGAAGATCTCACCTGAATTGTTGCTAAGTGCTTTTCGTAGCGTTTATTAACTCGGAATAAATCAAATCTCGGGTTTTTGGTTCAAATAAATTGCGCGTTCCTTAATCAACCTAGTAATTGCCTTAAATAACGATAATTGAACTCAAATGTCTCGACTAATATCTAAAAGCAGCTGACAAAATCGCCTGCGCGCCATGTTGCTTTTACAGTATTATCTCGGATAATAACCTTTCACCTCGCCAAAACGGCCGGTAAAAATATTAACCGAGAAAATGCACCAAAACCGAGTTAATGGTACTGGTGAAACAGAGAAGTCACATTAACTCGGTTAATCCCAAAATTAACTGAGTTAAAAAGATTATCTTCGTTGGTGAAACTGGCCCTAAGAATGAAATGGGATAATATCTCAGCAGGTTGTGAAGCAGTGTTTCGGTAAAAAATGTAATTTTAATTTTAAATTTTTTAAAATTCCTCCCACCCCTTAAATTTCACACGATGTCCCTCTTCAGCCCCTCACACCTCCTGCCACCCATCATTACATCCGGGCTACCCGTTCTTCTCCTCCCTCTTCCCTGCTTACCCAACACTCTTCCCTCAATCATCTCCTTCAAAACACCATCCCCTTTTATTACCTTTTCCATCCACACCTTCTGCCTTCACCTAATTTCATCTATCAACTTTCTTTCCTCTCCTACCACTTCCTCGTTCTTCTTCCTTTCGACCCACTTTACTTTCTCCATCCTTCTCCACACCCACATCTCAAAAGCCCTGTCTATTTTCATCCTCTTTTCACAAAGCCCACATTTCTGCCCCATATAGTGCAACGCTCCATATTAAATTTTTACTAGTCTTTTCTTCACTTCCCTACTCAACGCCCATCATTAGTTCACGTCTAAGAGTAAAAGCTTCTTTTGCCAATGCGCATTACCAATAGAGGATGAAATTCCCATTTGTGAAATCAGCAATTGCACTGCAATATTCAACTGTAGCTTGGAATAAAAATGGCTTCTACCAAAATAACATCATTTCTTCAGATAAGTTCATCTTTCATAGTGTATACCTGGCTGACTTTCATTTTCAATGTTCTAATTTGAGCAATCTGAGTTAAATAGTTCACTGTGGATAACTAACACTATTCGGGACATTTTTTGCACGATATTAAAAAAAATGGACAGTTTTCTAAACAAGGTATCTTAAAAACTCCTAACAAACTGCAATAATTTGCATAAAACAATTCCGCATAAAGATGCTGAAAAACAGAGTTGATATGCACAGAAGATGGCTTGGACTCTAATTCAAGTCATAACAAGAAAAACTCTACGTGCCTAAGATATGAAGGCCACATCACATGAAGTGATAGTGAAAGTTCCAGTAAAATCTTTTCATCAGAAAAAGTGAATTTCGAGACTCACAGTTCTTGATATAATGTCATCATTCAAAAATAGATAACAATACTCCATGCTGTGTTGGAAGAAAAACAGGAGGAAAAATTTGAAAATATTTGCCATTCACAATCCGTTTCAACTATTCTGGTACACCACACAATGTTCTCCAGCATATTAAACAACTACAAGAGTAAGCAATGCCAATAAAATCATCAAACACTGGCAAGATAGCACCCTAAGATGATTTTCCATGTGAATATCAGCGAGACCAGCATTCATTTAAGGTAGATGCACCATTTACATTCAAGACAAACTTTTAAAAAGCATAACTTGCTTCTATATTGTGTATTCTATTGTATCATTTTGTGTACTGTCTTCTATACTACCTCCCCTTAGGGAGATATTTCACTATTTAATCTTCTCAAGTGAAAACGGTGAGCTCTTACGGCTAACAGTATCTATTGAAAAGAAATGTCTCCAAGCCGTAATGTGTGTCCTTTCGTATGTGGTATAAAGGGGGGGGAAAAAAAAGGAACTTTTAGGAAGTGAACAACAGTACCTCAATGTTTCTTCTGGCTTGAGAAGGTCTTCCGGTCAGCGACCAGCTTCCAGGAGTCTGAAGAAGATCTTGTTAAAAAACACAACACTTCTAGAATTTCCACACTGGACACTGATGCACTTCCACAAACGCTGATGTTGGCATGTGCCACTTGTCAAGGCCACTTTGTGGTTGAAATACGTATACGTTTTTACCTTTCGTTCCACCCTTTCTCCCACCCTTTTTTACCTTCCCTTGACAAGTGGCACATGCCAACATCAGCGTTTGTGGAAGTGCATCAGTGTCCAGTGTGGAAATTCTAGAAGTGTTGTGTTTTTTAACAAGATCTTCTTCAGACTCCTGGAAGCTGGTCGCTGACCGGAAGACCTTCTCAAGCCAGAAGAAACATTGAGGTACTGTTGTTCACTTCCTAAAAGTTCCTTTTTTTTCCCCCCCCTTTATACCACATACGAAAGGACACACATTACGGCTTGGAGACATTTCTTTTCAATAGATTTAATCTTCTGTTCATACAGTAACTGAAACAAACTGACAAATATTACAACATTTCACTGGGACTACTGAAGAAACAATCCATGTTTCATGCCAATTAAAATTCACATTAAACCAATGCCGGCCCCATCAAGCATGACTATTGTCCACTTCACCGAAAGTGATGAGTTAAGCTACGTTTTCATGTGGCCGTTTTTGAGTTTGACGCTGCGTTGTGCGGCAGGAAAATACCGTTTTCATGTCACAGGCAGCACCAGCAGCAACGCACCAAAACATATGACGGTGGTAAACCGTGGTATATGTGATAATCCAGCGAAAGAATCACGTGACGAACAAATGACAAGTAGAATGCGATGTTCCTCGCTCTGACGCAACTGCGTCAACGCAGAAAGATGAAAGTTGACCAACTCCGACGGCAACGCAGGCTGCGTTGGCATGCTCGCTTCTGATTGGTGGCGCAGTGTGCGTCAATGCAAAAACGGCCACATGGAAACGTAGCTTTATCCCATCATCCTCAGTGAAGTGAAAGAAGCACAGGATTTGAGCGTGATGAGATAGCTTGCCTGAAGTTTCTTACATTTCTCCCTATTAGTATGACTTTTAGCCAGCAGGGGGCTGGAGGTCACGAAGTCTTTGCAAGGAGGACATGTTTGTGTATAATACCGCATCTGTATGAATGCGTTATCCAACCTCCCCCAAATGAACTACCCTTAATGAAAACAGCATTTACCATAAAGTGGTTACCAACAGACTTCAAGGGTTCAAGAACATAACATTGTCATACTATAGTAGAGCACTGTCATAGACACAAAACAATTGTGACACAAAGTAGCTCACCTGCTCCTATTCCCATCATTGCAAAGTTCTTCAGCAGCTCACATCCAATTGCCCCAGCACCAACCACAAAGTATTTTAATGACTGTAGTTTCTTCAGGAAGGTCTTTCCAAATAGGGCGACTTGAGAACAATACCTATTTTCATTCTGAGTAAAATAATAAAACCATTAGCCATCGAGTTTTGGTCCATTACAATTAAATTTAACAATTAATTTGTCACAACTATTTAGAGGAAACCTAAGCTTGTGGTACTTCCACAGTCAACATCTTCAATAGAAAGTCTCCATAACTTAAAAAGGGTGGTAGCTCTTGAATGGTGATCCTTTCCTGGAAGAAGGCTCTTTGTGACCCACTGAATAGTGTTGCATAGATCCAGGTGCCTCATCATTCAAACTCAAATGCTGCATAATATACATATTCTGTACTTCAGTGTCATCATTGGAGAAGCAATACAAAATAAATATGAATAGATACATTTTATAATAAATGGAATATAATAAAGAGTGAATTTTCTGAACAAAAAATGCCAAATTAACTATTATTCATCTGCATTAAAATACTTGAGACTTCAACTCAACTTATCAAAATAATTACTTCTGATTGAAATATTGGTAACTAATTAGATATTCTATAATAATCTACAAGAGGATTTCCTTCACCAACATCCTCCGCCACCTCAATGAAACAGTGATGATGAATGAGGACTATGGCCATGAATTGCCAAGAAAATGTTATTTAAACTTAATAATTTGATGAATGGTTCACTGTCTAGCTGTATTTTATTATTTACAGAAAACTTAAATGGCAGGCCTTGAAATTTAGCAAAGGTTAGGTGTACAATTGCAAGCATTCAAGGATTTACACTTCTTCTTAAGTGCATCAAATATGGCGCTAAAAAGGTTTAACGCAAACTAAATACAGTAAAACCCCTTATCTATGCTTTTCTAGGGACCTCTAGAAAAAAGTGTAAATTGCGGGAAAATGCAAACAGTGGGAAAAGGACGATTTTCAGTTTCACTTGCATAATTTAACAATATAAAGTAACTATATAAATAAGAAACATCGATAAACTGAATTAGAGCAATATTATTATTTCTTTAAGTATAGAGCTGTCCTGATTTATTTTTGTACAATACATTTCTACCAATGTTTCAACCAACCATTGGACATTGTCAAATCCATCTTCTAAAATAATATATTGTGCATTTTCTGTTATGACAAAGCCATTCATGGCGATATTTGATGATCTAGAATTTAAAAACCATTCTTTAAGTTGGTATTCCTTCATACGATGATTTCTTTACATTTTATTTTTTTCGACCGATACCTGCACTGGCTAGCATGTTTCTGAATCACATCACGATTTTTCACAATTTTATCCATTGTAAAGACAGGTAATCTTAATTGTTTCGCTATATCAGTGCGAGTTGCATCATGAGAATCCACAATTTTTATTTATGCCTAAATTGAAAATATTCGAGTTGCTGTGCAGCCTTCCACGGTGATGAGAAGATTATTTGAGGTTTTCCGTATTTTTTTTCCGCGTTGGTTCATCGTACTGCACGACAGTTTTGCCGGCATTCCAGATGGCATCTTCAGGTCTGAAGTATAGGAAGTATATAGTACGAAGATATGGGAAATATATAGAACTAAGATGTAGGAAATTTGATGGGACGCGATTTTCGGACCTGAAGATGGCGTCTAGAACGCCGACAAAACTGTCGTCCAGAGGGATGAACCAATGCGGAAGAAACCCAAAAACCCTCGAGTCATCTGAAAATATTGTAATTCGCATCAATTTCCCAATTCGAAGTTAAATAAAATGTACGTTCGATAACATAAACAACACACGAGAATATTGAGCTACCTCGCTGGTTGGTCAGCGCAAGTAGTTATCCAATGGCAAAAAATTTCTGAACAAAATAATTTTATCTATTTAATAATGGCTTTCACACGATAAAACTAGTTCCAATAAGTTTTGTTTTGTAGTAATGTGTAGTAAAACTGTTGAATTAATGCAGCGCGATGGTCAGACGAATGATCCCGTTACCGTCCACCAGTTCAGTTTATGTATTTTTAACATTTCATAATGTCTGGGTAAAAATTCATTTTCATTCTTCACAATATGAACTTCGGTACAGCTTACATATACTCCCGCAGGTGTTCCTAAATTATAAATTGCGTCCTGTACACACACATTTCATAGTGGGAATCTTTTCCCGGCAAAAGGATAGCAAGTGTCTATCGTGATAGAAACTCGCGATTGCAAGTGATATTTCGTTTTTCCGTCACTAGTGGCGCTGTGTACTGCCCCGCTGCGCTACTAAGTTCAAATTCTTCCGTACAACGGAGCACATTACCGCTCTCTCTCATGTTTTTGAAGTGTATATGTATAATACAACGTAAAACAGTGTTTTATATAGACTGATATGTATGGCTAAATGTCAATGAAGGGAATTTTGTTTTCTTAATACATCGCATTCTTACCCGCATCTAACGCAAACAGTGGGAAAATGGTAAAGTCGTGGTGTAAATACAGGGTTCTACATACATTGGAGATATAGGAAATGGGAGGAGACCTGATAAAAACGTTGTAAACTGCGGGAAAACGTAAATTCTGATAATGTAAATAAATATGAGGTTTTACGGTACTTTGGTACCAGTGCTGGCCGCTTGCTCTTCACTCTCTCCAAATGCCTTTGTCACCACCCTTTCCTTGCAAACCTTGCCCTACTTTCCCAGCTCCTTCATGTGTGTCAGTGCTACAAGCTTTGATTTCCTCCGCACCACCACAGTTTACAATCAACAGTTTGTACGCTCAGTGAGAGTGGAGCTCACCAGGTAGGCCACTAGGCCCAATGGTGAGTGAAATCAAGGTAAGGAGGGAGTCCCTTTCCCACCTGTGGTTTCACAGAAAGATTTGTTACCCAGAAATCGACACAGCTTGGGTTTAGCTGGAGATATTCAAAGCCCTGCACTAGATACGAATTGGGGACCAGTCAGGAGCTCAACACTAACACGTGGAGCCATCATGCTATTTCACTTATTATAATGATAAGTAGTATATTCCTTACGCTCATAAAATAGACTTTAATGTTACTATATACCCAAATTTTCAAACAATAGTTATATTAAGGTGGTCCAAAATAGCAAGAAAAAAATAAATGTTAAAAATGTTCATCTCCACATTGCTGCCCTTGTTCCACTAGGTTAATTGAAATACCATGTCGAAATTTGGATCAATAAGATTGAAAGTTTTGAAGAAATAAGCATTTTTTTAGTAATCACTTCTAAAAGTTTGCCATTTACAGGTTCCTGTTAGAAAATTACTGGACTGTTCCAATGTACTGTAAATAGACAAGAAGTATTACTTATTTATATCATTTCTCAATTGATAACAGCACGTTCCAGTGTTTACTGAAAAAATATTTCCATATAAAAACACTAGAAAGCAGTAGCAATATTACCTAGGTATTCTCATCAAACTGACAGGCGGCCATTTTGTGCCAACTATCAGTGTCATTGTCATACTTTGTAAATCTCTATTCTAATACAACACAAGGTATATATAATTAATAATACCTAGACTTATAATGAATCACACAATATAAAGGTAGAGTAAAAATATTTAAAATGACATATCGAGTACCTACCAGACCTACCTACCTTTTAGAGCGCATGTTTGCTAAGGTTAATATGGTAGATCTTATACCAATCTCTTGGTTGCAGGCAGATGTGGCTCATTGGAAAGCCTACTGAGTCACTGCCCAAATCTAGACTTCCGTCAAAACGAAACATGTTACGACGACTTGTTTTCCACCACATTAACCAACATTTGGGCTTAAAAAAAGGAATAAGAGCCATTGTTGAGGATGCAATGAAAATTTGGGGTATGGCAAGTATTCCTACTCAAAGAATAAATGCAATTGAAAGAAAACTTAATAGATTGTACTCAGACAAAATGTGCGGGCTCTAGTATTTGACACAACAGCTGCCAATACAGGCCTGAATAGTGGAGCATGTACTATTCTCGAGGAGAGTTTAGGAACTAGCCTTGTGTGGATTCCATGCAGGCACCATGAACTTTAAATCATGTTGTCTTCTTTTTTACCACAGCATTTGGAGTTAGTGGGGGTCCAGATGTCGCAATATTTAAGCATTTCCAGAAACAATGGCCTCGTATCGACAAGCTAATATATTCTCAAGGCAGTGATGATCTGTATGATTCCAATGAAATCAAAATGTTAAGAGGAGAAATGATGGGATATTATGCTGCTATTTTAGAAGACCAAATTAAGTCAAAGCAGCCTCGAGATGATTACCTCGAGCTTTTGAAGTTGTGTTATACCTTTCTTGGTGGTCAAAGTCCTATTGGATCAAAAGAGAAATTCCGAGCACCAGGTGGTTTGCACATCGCATGTTGGATGGCAAAGGCTATTTATTCCCTTAAAATTTACTTATTTAGAGATCAGTTCACCCTTACAGCTGGAGAAAAAAAAGGAACCACTGAAGTAAGCTTGTATGAAGCTCTCATCTACGGTGGACATTGGAATGAGGCCCCCAAAGCTGAGAAAGCTGTCATGAATGACGCGATTCTTTTAAAACAAATAGAAGCTTATCCCAACTGCAATGTTAAGAAGGCTGCTTTGGTAGCTTTTCACCGCCATCTGTGGTTCTTTTCAGAACATTTGGTTGGACTTCCCCTCTTTGATTCCTGTGTCTGTGACTCTACCAAAGTTAAAATGGTTACCAACCTACAGCGCCCACCCAAAGCCAAGGCTCTTAAGAGAGTTGAGAGTAAAACATTTAAACATGACACTCCTCTGGAAACATATGTGACAGCGAACTGCAGAACTCTTTGACATTCTCCATAAAGATGGAATGAAAAGGCTGCTTCATTTCTTTGCAAAGAACCTAAGTTGTGGGATTCGGATCCCGATTACATACAACTCAAACAGGCTGTTCACAAGATGAAAGTAGTTAATGACTGTGCTGAAAGGGGCATTGCTCTGATACAAACATTCAATATGTGTATGACCAAGAATGAAGGCCAGTTTCAGTATCTTCTTCGGATTGTTAAATCACACCGAACCAAGTAATCAACTTGTAAGAAGGCATTACTCATGGCTGACGATGATGATGGTAAAGGTGCTTAGTGAAAAAAACATATTATAATCTTGTATTTAACATACTTTTTACCTTTTCAGAGACTTATTTATGGTCACAGTAAATGCATCATGATTATTTAGCATTATTTATGTATTCAGTTATGTCACCAGTAAATTTTTTCATTAAAATACTATTGTTTTAGTTAAAAATCTGCATTTACCCAAAAAGTGCTCAATCATAGGGACCTCTAAATATTAACCAATTTGCCTGAATTTTTTTTCATAGCTTCCTAACACCAATTGAAACAGGGGCAAACATGTGGAGAGGGTGTTTAAAAAAAAATTTTTTTTTGGACCACCCTAAGTTATATATACTAATACTTATTGATCTCATGTCAATTTTTTCTGAGGTGCAGTTAACACCATGAGCACCAGAACTTTGGGACATTAGAAGGGAGACAAATGCTTCGGATAAACTATGGAAAATCTTGAGGTGAGAAAAAAAATATTGATTACAGAACCTAACCTCCTCTGAGGAGCAGAAGAAAATCCAAATATTACGAGTGTTGAAACAGTGGCAAAAATGAAAGTTCTACCATCAACATCAAAAGAGTTAGGAGCAAAGATGGCTCAGCACTTACGTTGTTCTACATTTCTGCCTGCCAAATGGGTTTTCAAGTAATATAAAATTCAAACAAAGCATAGCACATGGTGTCTACTAATATATGAAAAAGAAATTCAAGACTTTTTCAAGACTTTTCAAGACAAAAATTTTAAAATTCCAGACCAAAAAGGCTAACTTCTTAATGTGTCATCGTGACTTCAAGACAAGTAATTCTTCCGAAATAGCATTCATGGGCAGGAGGGAAGTATACGATCTTCAACCTGCAATCGAACAAGCCGATTTGTCACGCGGCGGCATACAGGAAACGGTGCCCATGTCTAGTGCAATCGAACGACGAAAGTCACGAACTCACAAATACTGACCAGAGAGGTTTTAAATAACACCTCTTTGATAATGACAAATAAAGAAAAAGGGAAACAATATATCATTTCGTAATGCTATGTCTGCCGTTCCAATTATTATCCTGACGATTTGCAAGCAACCATTTTTCCCGATTTTTTATTAGTTTTCAGCGAATTCCTGACCTTTTCTAGATTTTTTCCCGACGTTAATAAATTCCCGACTTTTTCCCGGATTCCAGACTTTTCCCGACTGGTAGACACCCTGATAGCAGCATGTTAATTGATTTGCAATTGAAATTTTAAAAAGGAGTTGGAGGTGTTTGTTGCATACTTCCAAGTCTCATACTAATGGAGAAACAATTTCATAAATTGAAAACTTATATCAATAATTAAAGGAAATCATTTGAAACTTCAAGGACATAATGACAAAAGTAGGACTTGTACTCAAGCAAAAGTCACTTTTGTTTGAGCATTTCATGAATATAAAATGGTCAAACAAAACAAACCACCAAAATGATTCAAGACTCTAAAAAAATGGTGCAATTTTTCATTCTCACTGCAAAAACATGCCTCAAAGTAATAATAATAGAAAGTTCTGTGGCCAGCATTAAACGTAGGACTAAATTATCTATACGCTGATATACTCTGTAAGAATAAAAAATTGATACAAAAGTGTATGCTTACTTGTCCAACTAATCTGGCTATGAAACTCTTTGCTAATCTTTAACATGGAAAAACAGAATCTAGAAAACAAAAGGTGATGTGGAAACCATGCAACCATTCTTGAGGGAGCAACATTGCACTGTTAGTGAATTTTTCACAAGGAAATAAGATGTATTTGAACAGTCTTATAAAAAAAATTTTAAGTGCTGATCCACTTTTCTCAGAAAAAAGTAGACTGTAAGGCTTGGCTGGGCTTCCTTAGCTCTGTAAGGATAAGGACAAAATATGCTTAGATGGTGTGAAATTAACAGATCTTCAATGATATTTAAGCAGAACATTTTTATCTTGAGGTTATACCAGTGAGTATATTCACTCACTAGACACAAAGATACTTTCTCATTACAATATTCAATTATTGACCACCATGGAACCCTTGACCATATGGACGACTTGGGTAGACAGTGGGACAGATCCCCAGACATTCTACCAAATGTAAAGAACCCAAACGGTCTCCTGAATTCATCGCACAGGCTCAGCATCATCAGACATTGCCTACAGCTCTTATAAATATTTGCTAATGCACGGTTAATGCTTTAAATGCAATAAGGGAAAAGATCATCAGTAGATGCTTTAATCCATACACAACTATAACAAGTAGTAAAAATGTAACATTTGATACAAGTGTATTTGTACTTGCAATGTCCTCACTTCTAAAAGCAGCAATGAAAAGGGTATATAAAATTATTTGCACAGAGTATAATCGAGTACTTACATCTAAATGTGTTTTCCTCTCTGCCTGGAATTCTGTTATATCTGGGACCTCATCTGGCAAGCATTCAACAGCATCGAAGTATAGCCATTGGTATATAGGCATAAATTTCCCACTTGAAGCTTTTAAAACCTAGAATACAAAGTAGAAACACAAAAGAAATTTCAACAAAATTCAATAAAGAAACTATTTGGGAGCAGAAGATATTTACTTCTTGAGCAACAATTCCACCAATAACAGCATTCATTGGGCAAATATCTCCAGATGCCAGTTTGGAAAATCTAAGAAGGTCCTCCTCCTTGAATTCAGAGATGTCCAATGATGGCGCGTGTTCTTTTGCCAATGCCAGGAACTCAGCTGCATCGTCCTAGAGAATTTTTTTATGCAATAAAAAAAAAGAATATTTCAATACACAAACCGAGTAACTGTAGAGATACATGCCTACAAGAATAAAATAAAACCTTTCATTATATTTTAACTATTTATTTTATGTTCATTTCATTCATATAAGAGCAGGTACATTAAACATTAAAACTATCAACTGACGTCCTGCTTTTATGGGAACATAAAATTTACAATTGCTTCCTATTTTATCACAGGAAGCACAAGCAGTTGAACAATTAAAGATTGATTAAAAATCTTTATTGTTCAACAATATTACACTGCTGAAGAGCTACTTAGCTTTGTTAGCTGAGTTTTGTATTTCCATAGTTTGTTATATTTTGACCGTGGCGGAGTGTACATTGACTCACATTATAACCATTATGAATCTCATATACACGAAGTCCTCCACTTAAACCGATCCGAATTACACCAATTCGGAGTTACGCGGATATTCAGTTAGGCTGGTGTTAAAGTATGCACACACCGGCACGGTACGCGGGAGTGAAATTCTCGTGGGACAAAATCACTCGGCGGGATACCACAACCGGCAAATTGATGTAGATTCCGCCCGGCGGAACGTGGTAGCACCGCGACTACAATTCAGTTAGCTGCATGATGCATTTCCCACGACTTTAGTCTAGAGCAAAATTGCTGTGGGGAATGTCAACTGTGGAGTTCACTGTAGTGGTCAAGAAGTATCCGTTACTCAATCCGAAAATCAAGGGAAATGATCAGGTCAAATACTTTTATATAGGCACGCTTTTGAACATTATTTTTTTTATTAGAAAACATGCTAATATTCCTTTCACGGTCTTCGTCTTCTGCCCATTCAATTAAGAAGAGAGCTTCCTCTTTGTCAGATGACACTTCAATAGTCATACCACTAAATTGGAAGTACTTATGCCCGCAGGTGCCCTGAAGTCCCGAAAATGTATCGCTTTGGTCTGCGGGACATTAAGTTAACCCCCTAGGTGAATTTCACCACATCCTGCTTTCACATACCGCGCTGTTGTGTGCTGACCTTATACTTGCATTTTCTCGACTCATTGTCAAGCACGGAAAAGATAATGGTAAACTATGGGCGTTCGGAATGCCCACTCTAGTTAAGGTAATTAAATAGTTCGATAGGTGATGATTTGATCGTCGTGACAATGAAGAAGTCTTATGCGATTACCTTTTTCCTTTTCTTTGCTGAAGCCTTCCTCAGCCTCTCACAACACCACTGCAACTTTAACCGTTATTTCTACTTTTGAGTCTTTTAAGTCCGTGGGCTTCAATACAATAACGCTTCCTTGCAAGACATCATACGTATAAATAAATGTATGCCAAACATTGCCACACAGCAACCGCAATTGAGGCACATTCACACCAGTAGGTGAGAGAAAACGGACTGGACTTAACCACGGCATCATAAGTAGTGACAAGTTTGGCAATTCTCGGTATGGGGAGCGTACATCGGCTCCTGTCGCGCCATAAACACGACGCGCAGTGATTTGAAATCCATCGCTGGTTGCAAGCCTGGCCACTCCATAAGAATCTATGTGTTTGACCTTTTACTAGCTGTCGCCGAATATCTGTCGCAACAACAGAAACCCAAAGAAAACTTAAGCCTGTCACCGGCCATCAACATCTTTTTTTGGCATAGTTTGACCATGCCGAGTAAGGCTACGCATAGTTAATTATCTATTCCATAGATGACGTCTGTTGTCCAACACAACAAAAAAGAACGTTTTGCATAATTATACTTATTTCAGATTTAAATATTCAATGAAATAAAGATTGGATTTGGTTATTCTAGGAATTGTCGTATTATGTTAACTTAATGGACTTTTAAAAGATGGTGTTTTCTGTAATTGTCACCGATTGTTGCCAACGGCACTAAAATCGGCACCGCTAATGGTTCAAAAATGGATAGGAAAGTTGTTGTGTTTCAACTTATGCTGCTTTCTACTTACGCGGAAATTTTTGGAACGAATTAACCACGTAAGTCGAGGATTTACGGTATATAATGTATTTACTTGTAAACAAGGATGGATTATTATTAATATTTATATTAGCACAATTAATTCTACATTATTTTTCTCCCATCATGTATTTCTGATTGAATAACTGCAAATTCCCAAGTAAGCTTTTCATTTATCATTAAATCTATGATTAGGAGTTCTTGAGTTGGCAGTCATAAAACTTACCTCATCCCATGGTTTTGGCAGTCTGCTATGTTTTGCTTTGAAATGGTGAAGGGTGTAGAATGCCAAATGAGATGTCAACATAGAATCCATTTTAGAGAAATCTGTGACCAAAATATCAGGAGTGCTCATGGACTTTTTCATGTCCTTAAAATGTAACATTTTAGGCATTTTCACTTGAGAAACAATTCCTCCACGCTGATACTTTGAAAACTTTGAAGTATCACCAATGCTGAATGTGTATGGACCTAAAGATAAGAAGTAACTAATTAGGTGACTTTCATGCAATTATTCATTGTTTATGTGCTTGAAGTAATTTAATAAACCTAAATCCAAGAACAAAGCCCAAGAATTGCCCCTCATACAAGGCCGTTCCAGATCCAAACCTCCTCCAACTCGATCTTCCAAATACATATCCAGTAAACACCCAATTATCTGAGCGCTTGTTATCCAGGCTGTGGATTATGCATGCATCACCAATCTATTTAGGGTACTTGCAGTGGTCTCAAAGGCAAGTACACTTCTGTTATTTCCCTCCAATCGGGACTTTAACTACGGCCCTACCGCCTGGTCCGATGTCTTATGGCAGGCTTCGTGCCACCATCCAAGGCTTGCGAACATTTAATTGCGGCCGGAACAACCTTACCGGATTCATTTTTGTCATAAAAAGCTATTATGTACAGTGAGGATCTTTTCATTGGCAGATGTGTTATGTTCTTAGGGAGTTTATTTATTTTGGCAGCACACCATACAGAAATGAATCCAGAAAGAACCAAACACATGATTATCTGAGTTGCCTGATTATCTGTGCACCCTTTACCACCCGTTAGTATGGGAAATTGGGAGTTTACTGTACATATTTACCAATTACTTAGTACAGTAGTAACTTCTTAGTGTACATAGCATACTTAGAACCAATGGTTTCAAGTGAAGAAATTAACAAAATAATTTTAACACTGGAGCTGCAATGAGAATGTAATGTAAAGAAGAACAGGGAAACTCCATCAAAACCTACCCAAATCAGCAGAGGACTATCAATCATTTTAACACCCAAAACCACACCTCACACATGACTCAATACACTCCCGCATTACCTGAGAAGAGGTAAGCAAAGAGGTGGTTTAACACATTCACAGCAGATGATGCTAATGTGAATTTGGTGCCACTAGGCAAACCTGCTAAGCACTGAGATGCAACACTGTGAGAAAAATTTATAATTAAACCCACAGTGAGTGCATTACAAAGCAGTCTGGACTTCACCATCAAATACTCAATGGACATACAGTGAACTCTCGTTAGCACGTTTTTGAAGGGACCCGAAATTCTGAACGTACTAACCAGGAAAACGTGCTAAAGAGGTTTGACCTTCCAGAGAACGTTAAAGATTTAATAATGAGTTGCGTAACGTTCAGGGGAATGCTACGTTCGTTTAGTTTATTCTGGTAGATAGCTGCCGTTCATTTATTGTAAAAAACGTTTCACTTCCACTTATTACGCCTTCCAAGAAAATACCTACTAGGTTGACGCGTTATCCATAGTAAATTATGACGATAATAACCAAACAGCACGTTTTGTATGTGATTCCCTTAAGTTCAGCATCATAGTTAGCGGAGCCGCCCGGCGATTTTTCTCGTACTTTCCACGTAATGAACATGTCTCAGGATAGATGAATCCGCAGCGCGAATGCCCCACACCGCACTCTTTCGCACTTCATGGTTTGCAAATCATGGACAAAAATAAAAGTCGATTATTATGATGAATGCAACGTAAATTATTATATTTTCATATTAACCATGATGAAACTTTTTATAAACAAATATTAAAATATATTGTGAGGATTGTCAAAATTCCTCGAAAAAATGAACAAAATGAGCACCTGGCCCAAAAACATTCCACTTTCCGGAACGTATATGGCTTTACTAGACCACTTGTAACAAAACAAAAATGGAACTTCCCATTTGTTCTCTACTTATATTTAGCACACAAAAACATACGTTAAAAGATGAAACAATAACTTATAGGGGCGAGAAGAATCTGTGTAAAGTGCTTTGTTTCTTAATACTGAGCCCCAATTCTTTGATAGTTGAATCAATTTTTACTAAAGCATTCAGAACACTTTCATCAACTTCGTGACTTGTAATGAACTGTCGCACTGTGTCCATCGCCTCGACGGCTTTAGCAAATGTTGGAGACGATTTGGGCTCCACCTCGTCATTCTCATCTTCTTCTTCTTCATTTCGAAGTTCCTGCTCACAGACTTCGTCTATTGACATCAATCTACAGATTAAAATACATGACAATGAGATTCACAGTCTCATTCAATCAAATTTTAAAAGACTTCAGAGTATGAAAGTTAATTTTTGGAGTAGTTATTGTAAATTTAATTAATAATTCTCTCAATAAATGATCCTCAGTTTTTAAGTCTCACAAATTCAACCAACCAACCTGCAAACTTCGATGCCATCATCACAAGCAACGTACTCGTCAAAGGATATCCCCTCCCCTTCTCCGAACAGCTGATCCCAGCCTTCAACGGGCTGCTCATCCGCTGTCTGAGCAGTCAACGACGCAGTACGGTCCTCATTTGTGGTGCGAAGAAATCCAGACGCACGGAAGCAATTTCTTATGTTCTCGGGTTTGACTAAGTCCCAGGCATACTTCACAAAATGCATCGCTTTTAGGATATTTACTTTTTGACCTGACACTTGAAGGTTGGTCAATCTCTCATTGACAAGTAGTTTCCTGTACTTATGCTTCATGCATCGTATGATACCTTGATCGAGGGGCTGCAAAACACTCGTGCAATTAGGAGGAAAAAACGCAACTTTAACATTTCTTAAAAATGCAGTGTCTATTGGGTGTGCTGTGCAGTTATCAATGAGCAACAAAACGTTACGATTTTGTCCACCCATCTTGGCATCCAGTGCTCGCAGGAACTTTTCAAAAATTGTTGTGGTCATCCAGGCATTAGAGTTGCATTCATACGTGCAAGGTAATGTCCGAACATGTTTGAAGCAACTGGGGCGTTTATATTTCCCGATTACTAATGGAATCAATTTTTCCGATCCACTTTCGTTGCAGCATAGGAGGACTGTCAGCCTCTCCTTACTCATTTTGCCTCCATGACACTTATCTCCTCTAAATACCAAAGTTTTATCAGGCAGAAGATTGAAAAATAAGCCGGTCTCATCGGCATTAAAAACGTCATTCGGGCTGTAGTTTTTAATGATGCTTGGGAGGGTGACATCTTTCCATGTTTCTCGAACGTTAGTGTCCACGCTGGCTGCCTCGCCTCGAACGCACCTGTAAACTATGCCATGGCGTTTTTTAAATCCTTCAACCCATCCATTCGAAGCCTTAAAATCACTGATGCCCATTTTATCGGCTAAGTACGAGGCCTTTTCACGTAATATTACACCATCTAATGGCACATTGGATGAGCGCGCTTGTTTGAACCACTTAAGGAGGACATCCTCCAACTCACAAAATTTGCCACCTCGCACTCTTTTCCTGTACTTGCTCGTGCCTTCTTGCGATGTATTCTCAAGTTTTTTCCTATTTTTCACAATAGAGTTTAATGTTGACGGTGGAATCTTCATTTTGGCTGCTATTTCAACACGCTTCATACGTGGATTTTCGTCCACTTCTCGGAGGAGTTTGAGCTTTTCGATCGTCGATATTTGTCGTTTCAACACACGCTTCTCCATGACTAATTCTTATCACTTGTCACACTTTAATTACTTGTCACACTGTTAATTTCTCGAAGTGTTTTCACAGTTTGGCTGCCCAGCGAACATTTATAAAACAAACGAACATCGCAATAAAATCGTCTGCTTGTTGGGCCAAACGCTGAATGGCCAATTCAAATGTTTGTGAATGCTGCATTTTTACTTCTTCATAAACAATTTTTAACCATAATGTATTAAACAAATTTTATTGTAAACAATAACGATCTTTTTTAATGCGAGAATCAAACCTCTTGAATGATATTCATCGTCATGTTAACCTATAGGGCGGTTATTTTGCCGGAACGAATTTGGTTTGGTCCTCCTACGAACGTGCTAAAGAGGTAACCAAAACGTGCTAACCAGGATTATTTACATGCACTGCGACCCGGACCTGAGGAAATGAACGTGCTAACGAGGAAAACGTGCTATCAAGGAACGTACTAACGAGAGTTCACTGTAAATGGTTTTTCAAAGATGCATTTGATAAAGGACACTTGATGACAAAAAGAATTGAAGGTTGATTCAGAAGATAAAGTGAGTCAACTGAACATTTTTTTTCTTCCAAATATGCAATCAGAAACACCAGGGTTCATGCACTATTCAAGTGCATAATTTGAAATTTTCATCATTATTGATAACACATGTTATAAATATTCTTAAAAAGGAAGAGGTAATACTCTTGTTCAGTTCAGCATTTACCATAGAGTCCAGTTTAGTTAACATGGGATTGCTTTTTTTCCCCAAGGGAGCTAAACAGTATTTGAGTGAAAATTCCTTCCAGGGAGTATTTCCATCTAATCCCCAGCTTTGCAGATGATAAAATTTGAAAATATGTACTTGGGTATCAATCAATATCCTTACCTAGAACTTTGATCTTCTTTGGCTCACAACCATTCAGCTCCTCCATTCCTTGAACTTCAGAGAATGTTACGTAATCTCCATCCTCTAAACCATGGCGAGAGTCATCGATGCATGTCACAACACCTTCAGAATCCTAAAACAATCAAAGTTAAAGGCTGAGACTTATGTAAGCCCACATCTATCCACACACTTACACCAATTAAGCTTGTATTACCTACCTGAGAAATACCAGCTATCATCGCAGATACAGGATTTTCCCCAGTTTGATCGATGACTTTAAAATCCTCTCCAAAATCACAGAATATTTGGCCATAAAGCCCCTTTGTATCCGCTACAACAAGTGGTATCCCATTAGAATGCGTCAACTCAGACACGCGAAGCTGCTCATCCAGGGAGGAGGAAGTAAGAACGACGACCTAAAATAAAAACATAGCATAATGAGCAGTTGAATTTACTAAAATATTTCAAAAAACACTTATTTTCAATAGTTCACTTAGAGCAATAAGTACTATCATTTTCAAAAATACATATACACCCACACGCTACATTTTATGGTTTGATTAAATGGGGTCAACATAGAAAACATTTTTGGGTCGTCATACATGTATGGCTAGCTTCATCCTTAGCTGGAATAGCTTTACGTCACTGAGGGCCAATGAGTAGGTTGGGCCGTGGATGCAACAGGGCCAGCGAAAAGAGTCAAATTCAAGGGACAGAGGCCAAAGGAATGCACTGACGAAGATACTCTCGTCCAAGCTCTCGTTGGGCTGATCCGAGTCTTCTTTTGGTGTCCGCCTCGAGGGTTTTCCTCAAACAAGAAGCGAATGAAACTAAAGGAATGCACAGTGTCGTACAACAGGTGGGTTAGTGTACTGGTTACCATTCTGCACTCCTAACTCATGTGGAAGGTCAGGAGTTTGAGGCCTTCGAGCTGATTTGTTTTTTCTCTTTACACAAGTATTTGGATGAAACTTCTACACTGCTGGACACTTGCATATTTATTTCCATCACGATTGTAGTTTCTGAAGTAATAGCAGTCATTCCGGGTAGGTGGCCGACAGCTGTCATTAGCACGATTTAGAATGAATGCATAATTGGGTAGAATTAGGAATTTTTCGAGGAATCAAGGACGAATGTAAAGATACCCGGGGAAAACATTAGCCTCCTCTTACCGAAAGGTCCATGTGAAACAAAGTATTAGGTTCACCTTTGCCAAGAATTGGAGGCAAGTACCGAGAACAATATATCGTGATTAATGAATAATGAATGTCATAACTGTGAGTAAAAATGTTACCCTATTATCTATACATATATAATGATAAATGCCGAATGTTGTTTCTTTTCCACCCATCTCTCTGTCTCTATGCTCTTCTATCCTCCCCTCTCGGAAATGCAATCAAAATGTAATAAATTTTTGAGCTCTTTTGCTTTCGCTGCCAAGCGTAGAGCATAACTTTGCAGTACGCAAAGGCTATTACTCTCATATCGAAGAACAGTTAACTTACGTGACACATACCTTCAAGACTTCCAAGGCTCAAAACATGATGTTTTCACCCTTTATGCTTTGCAATCATAAATCGTGACCCTTGCCATGTTCAAATTATAAGTGCTATTTAATGTTTTATAGAAATGTTGAACACACAAGTATACAAAGTATTTCGGTTCCCATACTAAGTGCAAGCATCATATATCCTTAGATTATTATGCGTCACATTGGTAGAAGACAACATATTTTTGGATACCATTGTTGATAGTTACACAATACTTTGCATTTAATTAACAAAAGACTTCATTAACACATAGCATAAGTGAAATTAAACTTTGGGAGATGCATTAAATTACACTTGATCGCCTAATTTTTGACCCATTGGAGATTAGAAACAACTTAGTTGTGCTTAACTTTATGAACCCAGAAGGCACAAATACACATTTATAGAATTCATGAATACATTGTAAATCATGCATGTGCATTGCAGGAATGTATATATTTCAGCGCTATGTTGATGAAGAATACCCGTGCATACGATATTTAATGTTACGAATTGGTGATCTTTCCGGTCATGTTGACTTCGCAACATCGAATTTCTGCAGTATCAATATAATTAACAGGTTAATTGCCACCAGTATTACTAAATGCACTGAATATCTCCACAAAATTCGGTGAGGACGTATTTCACCATACCTTGACGCACTGTAGAAAAGGAACACAGGAAAATAAAATATGGAAGACAAGAAACATGGGAAAAATGTTTTTCTGTTAAAGTTTGCTGGTCGATCCTCTAGAGAGCGTGAGCGCATGCTCTTACACCTGGGAAATTTAAAATCACATACCGTTTTTGTTGGTTTTTATTTCTTCAGAATAGACTTTGAAGGCTTCGATTCCTCGATTCCACTAAGAATCGGTGCAATTGAGAATCGACCCATCCTTAATATATACTAGATTTAAGTTGACCAGAATAAGCATATTTTGAGGTAGCTGCAGCTTTGCCATCCTACTCTGGCTCCACATCATCTAGGATTCCATTGCCGAAAATGACGTCAGGTCGAAAATTATGAATGTGATGGAGAAAAATAGACATTGTGCAGCATGAAGAAATACAATCAAAATTCTTGGAAAGGAATTGAAAAAAAAAGTCACCCAGCGGAGTCTTGATCCTACGACCATCACAATAGGATGTTGATAACAGTGCCCAACACACCACGCTTCTCTACAACTATCATGTCATTTCTTTCGTTTCCCTAACTCCTAGCTGGAATGAAAACCTCGAGATCAGCCTGAAAGAAAAGCCTCAGATTGGAGTAACAAGAGCGCGAATGTGAATTCCTACAGTGCATTCCTTCCGCTGGGGCTTTTGTTCCTGCGGTTAACTTGGCTCCAGTTTCGCTAGCCTTGTCGCATCGATGTTTGACCCTGTTGGCTCTCCACTACGTAAAGCTATCCCAGCAAAGGCCGGAGCCAGAACTAGCGAGAGCTTTCAGAATTGTGCCAAACCTTCTAAGTTTTTCCAACTCCCCCCATTCAATGAAATAATGGGGCATGTGGCTGTATACTTTTGAAAATGATAGTACCAGAACTATATAAGAATCCTTTCACAATGAATAAGGCATACGACAAGAAATTTACATACACTATAAATGTAGAACAAGATTTTACACAATAAAATTGACAGTTTTGGCGGTAACTTGATGGAAATTCATCCTTCACCAGGAAGAACAAACTTTGTATTTCCACATAAAAACTTTTTAATGAAGACACGACTGGTTTCACCTGCTAAGGCATCATCAGGTGCATAAAATACAGACAACCACATCTCCCGAGCTTCTCCCGAAATCGAAGTATAGAATAGCTTTTTATGCGAAGAAAAATCTAGGTTCCATTTTTAACAACCATAATAGTGACCAAGACCCTGAAATAAGTTCAGGTGTGTACAAACTGCTGTGTGGAGATTGCAGTACAATCTACATCGGGCACACAGGTAGGAGTTTTAATATAAGGAAAAAGGAACATATCCGTTCCTATTTATACAACCAGCCCGACAGGTCACACTTCGCTAAACATCTAATTGATGCAGGGCATTGGAGTGATTTCCAAGTCACTCGACTCCACTTCCAAAGAAAAGGGCGAAGGTTAGATGCCTTCGAACACTTGGAAATCCTCCTCCACGGAAAGTGACACAACCTGGTGAATGAAGTGCTCCCCTTCCACTCCCCCATCTTAGAAGTGGTTGCACGTTTCGCCCCCCCACCGGATTCCACATCACACAACCCCTCCCTCATCCATTCCTCCCCTTCCCCTCCCCTAACCATACACGAGGGTTTATATACTTGTGGTTGTCTGTATTTTATGCACCTGATGATGCCCTAGCAGGTGAAACTGGTCGTGTCTTCATTAAAAAGTTTTTATGTGGAAATACAAAGTTTTTTCTTCCTTGTGAAAGACTTTACACTCAAAAAAAGTTCTTACAGTTGTATCCTACAACATTTTTTGTGGCTGCAAAAAATAATACACACTATACTGGAGTAGAAATGGGTTGCTAACTGAACCACTCCTTAGTACAGGGAGAAACATCCTTGTTCTGGAATTTCTGAGCATCTCTGTGATGCCTAATGGGTCTGGGCAGCTCAGAGGTTAGGACAGAAAGGAAAGCCCATTGTAAGCCTAAGAATGGGAGTTGAAGAAATGCATGGAGCATGATTTATGATTTAAATTAGAATTTTTTATATAAGTTTTATTTATTTATTACTTTAAATGAAATGAGTACACATTGAGAGGCAAAAAAGAGCATAGAATACTTGAAGTTCACATCAGCTCACTTTCTTTGGTACTTGTACGAGAGGAGAGCCATAGAATTTCATAATGACTTGATCCAAGTTTGCTATCATGATTAGTATCATAGAGTAGTATGTAATTGGTATGCATTCAATTATTTAAGATTCATGTCAAATGTATTTCTTCAGAACTTATCTCTCCCTCAGAAGTTAAATTTGGTTTCAGGCTCTATAAACTGCCAAGGTTATACCATCTAAATTATCTTCATGCTAAGCCAAACAACAGGGAACCCTGAGGAGGGATTGGACCCCTCCCCCCAGCCTTCTGGCATTTAGTAAGGCCCCATATCAAGTGCCTCTCAAACACCTCATCTTTACCTCCCGTCATGTTGCTCACAATACCTGCTTCCTCCCATTATTTTCTCCCCTCTCCTCCCAACCACAACCTTTACCTTTCAGTGAACTATTTTGCATCATGGAAAAGGTAACAAACTCTGCAAAGTTCAATAGAAAGGTTTTCATTTGCGACCTCGGTTTCGACAGCTTACGTCATCTTCAGGAGAAAAAACATGAGGTACAGTCCATTTTATGCTCAAAGGGTGGGTGTGGTGGTGAAGGGAAGGGTGGCTTTGGGGCCACCCCTCTTCAATACCACCCTGCCCACCCCTAGACTATCAAATGGACTGTACCTCATGTTTTTTCACCTGAAGATGACGAACTGTTGAAACCCGGGTCAAAAATAAAAACCTTTCCAGTGAAATTTGCACAGTTTGTTCCCTTTTCCCCAGGGAGAAATTTCAAAGTCACCCCTGAGACCATACGATTTATTTCACATTAATTTCCCAATAAAAATACATTAATAAACATGATTTTAAAGGAGAAGGATGAATGTTGGTTAATGTCTATTCCCTAAAAATAGCATATCTGCTGATTCACAACTAAACATGAGTACACGCTTTTTAGATAATGAGTAAAATAGATATTGCCTGAAATTTAACCCTTCAGGCCACTAGTCATCAATCCTTAATCCACGAGTGCTTGCAGGCAACCCCAAAACTAGCTTCATCTCATCACTCGGAAGAGCTGATGGGGTTCCTATCTCAAGGTCATAAAGCAGCTTTGTGTAAGCATTCCAGTGCAAATGTCAGGGCATAAACAAGTAAACACCTTGAACCCATAACTTTTCGTGCTGAAGGCTGGGATAGGAAAATATATGCAATAAAACCTCTACCTAGTGAACCTCTTCATATCATAAACCTCCGTTTTTCGTAATGACTTATAGGTCACGCCAAACTTTGTATGTAATTATATGGAGAAACCTCTTCCTATCGTACCTCTATAATTTCGAAAAACCTCCACACTTCGTACTGAGAATACACCCCCATGATGAGCCAACTACCTCCAAGGAGTAAAATATTCAGCGTATTCAACTATTGTGTTAGCGAAAATGATAGTAAAACTAACCTTTGGTCTAAATAGAACTTGCAAACCAATGTAAACATCTCAGATGAACTCCTTCATACCCACGTAAGAGATTACTATATGATGCAATTATTATTCCTGAATCTGAAGATTTATTATATTTTAGGGTTCAAATGATTTTTGAGGGGAATTTAGCCTATTCTGACTTCATTTTATTGTCAGTTCTCCATACAATCATGATATTGTTGTGACCGTACCCTTAGAAAATTACATTGCGTTTATTTCCATGCTTGCGCCTCGCGGCAGTCGTCTGTTTTTCCGGAGTATCTTCGCCACAAATTTTAACTCCACCACTCCTAAGGTCGCTTAACACGATACGATTTTTTGTACAAACGCTTGCATAAACTGAATGAAATTTTATGTTTGTCTGAATGGAATTGGAACAGGTTCTATTTCCCGTTCAGTCATTCAGACAATCGCACAAGTGCTAGTACAATTTGCCACTTTACACGGTACAATTTCCTCATACAAGAGTTTGTACAAGAAATTGTAGTAAAAATCGTATCGTTTAAAGCGGCCTTTAAAAAATTATTGCCATCCCCCCATATGCAACATTATTTGTGATTAGTCACATTTTTGTAGTTGAAGACATCGGTCAGAGAAATAGGCCTCACTTCTGCATTAAAATTACCATTTATTTATTTGATGGCCTTATGCATATTATGAATGTGCTTCCCTATTTTTAATTTGATAATTTTCTATAAATTTTTAAATATTTGCCAGTAAAAATGCACACAAATAAAAATTACATGATAAATTTTAGGTCCACAATGGATACATTTTAAAAAAAGAGGCAGCTGGAAACAAGAAACTAAATTAGCAATTTTCCGAGCCATTGATGAGGGGAAGCAAAAAATAGACGTTGCTTAGACATTTAGAATACTACCATCCACCCTTATATCCATTTTTAAAAAAATGTTTAGAAACTGAAGAAGCAACACATTGAGGGTTATAAATTAAAAAGTCTTGGGCAGTGAAAAGTGAACAGTTAGATGAGCACATATTTGAGAGGTTGATGGGAGTTAGAGCCAGAAATATTCCCATATCTGGACTTATTCTACAGCAAAGCGAAAAAAAGTAACAGGGAACATGGGAATTGAAAATTTTCATGAATCAAATGGATGACTACAAAATATACTATTCAAGTGTGGTGTAATCTCAAAACATTGAAGATGTGTATGGAAGAAGCTACTGTAAGTGATATAGTGCTAGAAGAGAGAAGAAAAAAACTTTGTAAACGATTTCAGTGGGGTATAAACCACAAGACATTTTAATGCTAATGAGGCAGGAGTTTTTTCTAACTTGCTTGCTGACAGAACTCTGCCATTTAGAATTTTGATGGCTTTGAGAAATTGGAGCCACTTGTTATGTATTGAGAATGATATAAAGCCTAGAGGCTTTAAAAATGCTCAAAGATGAAAAAGAGCAACCGGAAAATAGGCCTCTTTATTGATCAGTGTACAGCACATCAAATTGAGGGGATTGTGTTACCAAACACCAAAATAGATTTTTTCCCCCAAATACCACCATTAAATTGCAACCTCTTGATAAAGGAATATTTCCAATTTGAAGAGAAAATACTGGGCGGTGTGCATGTTGCAAACAGTTAATGAGAAAAATGATATAAGAACTTTGTTTGTGGAATATAATGCATGCCATGCACAGGCGGTCTTACATGCACTTACTTAAAGTTACAGGTTATTGAGAATTTTAAGAGAGATTTAAGAAGGCTGGATTTATGGGGGACAGCAGCAAGGAAAACATTATGTATGAGGATGAGCCAATAGAATGGCATGAAATAAATAAAATAATTAATGTTCAATCATGGTTTGATGACTTAATAAATCTTGACAATGTCTTTCTCTCACGGCTCAGCTTAAAGCCACCGAGTGCGTCCACCGGGTTGCGGATGGTGAATCCACCTCTAGATATAGAGGTTAGCTGCGAGATAAGTGAGTTTACTCATCAAATAAGCAGTCGTGGACAAAAAGCGACTGCATTCCGAGTGGATATTGGTCTATCCCTGGGTAAGGTAGGCCTTTAAATAATACAGAACCTGTGAAGATGCCGTGACATGGCGATGGGAGGCCACCGATAATTACGCTTCTTATCACCCGTAGGAGAGGGCAGCAGCTCTCCTTCATATGAGTGAAGGTGGAGACCACAGTGGTCGGTAAACACTCATTTCACTACAGGCTTTAGTAACAATTACTTTCACGGCTGTAGTACTGCGATGTGGAAGGCTAGGGGAAACCACCACATTATTATCCGAGGAGTCGCAGCTACTCCACTCTTTCCTTTATTATCAGACGTGATGGAACCCCCTCGAGTAAAATATTTTGAAGGTAAAATAGTCCCCCATTTGGATCTCCGGGTGGGGACTACCCGAGAGAGTACATCAGTCAAGTTCATAGTCATTTTAGGGTAGGAACGTGTGATCACTTCAGACATGCAAAAAATTGGAGAACCTAAAGGTGGAAATGCAGAGAATGGACCTCAATGTATTATGAATCAGTGAAATGAGATGGCCCAAAGAAGGAGACTTTTGGAGTGGAAGTTATATAATTATTCACACTGGATGGTTACGCTGGAGTAGGCATTATGCTCAGGAAGAGTGCAGTAGTAGAAAAACCTTTAGTAGAAAAACTATAGGAGACTTAACTTCAGCTGAATTTTCAGAAATCAGTAGAAAACAACATAGGAGAGGACCTGACTGAGAAACCAGTAGAATACCATTGGGAAAACATTAAATGTGGACTACAGGAAGCCACAAAAGAAGTTCTTGGAAGAAGAAAAGTTGTTAAGAAGAAGCCATGATTCACGGAAGAAGACTTAGTGCTGATTGAAGAAAGAAGAAAGTTCATGAATGCGAAAACTGAAGAGGGCAGCTTTGCTACAAAAGAATAAGGAACGAAGTAAGTTGCAAAGCCAGGAAAGCTAGAGAAATATGGATGAATAATCTATGCAAAGATGTACAAAACAACCTTTCCCTTGGAAAGGTGGAAGCTGCCCATAGGATAGTGAGGAACCACTCCAAGAAACGCAGAAGTTAAAAAACTTGCAAGATGAACGCAGGAAGTTAAAAAACTTGCAAGATGCAATGCTATAAGAGACAAGAATGGAGAACTTTTGATTGAAAATGAAGACAAAGTGAAGAGATGGAAAGAATATCTGAAAGAGTTATACAACAGAAATAATCTCAGCTCGAATGTGATCGAAGAGGAAAGTGAAGTCGATAAGGATGAAATGGGAGCATCAATATTGAGATCTGAATTCGACGCAGCAGTAAGGGACCTTCAGATTAATAAGGCTCCTGGAATTGATGATATCCCAGCAGAACTGATAAGGAATGCGGGAGTGAGGACATTGGCCCATCTCTACAAGGCCATCTGCGACATGTACTCAACAGGAGAAATACCCAAGGACTTCAAGAAAAACATCATAATTTCTATTCCCAAAAAGAAGAGAGGGGAGAAATGTGAAAATTTTAGGACTATAAGCCTGATGACACATGCATCGAAGATATTGAGAAGGATAATCTACAGAAGAATAGAAGGAAAAGCAGAGGAATTCCTGAATGAAGATCAATTTGGATTCAGGAAAATTAAGGGCACAAGAGAAGCAATATTGGCCCTTAGGCTGCTTATAGAGAAGAGAATGGAGAAGAACAAACCTACCTTCATTGTATTTGTGGATTCAGAGAAGGCTTTTAACAACGTGGATTGGAATTTAATGCTTGGAATTCTGAAAGGAATTGGAGTGTCGTACAATGACCGAAGAATTATCCACAGTTGGTATAAAAACCAAGTATCGGTGATAAAATCTAGACCCAGCTGTGAAGAAGCAAGGATAAGGACAGGAGTGAGACAAGGCTGTGAAATGTCTCCCATAATTTGTGATGTTTACATCGAGAGAGGCATCAAAGAAGTCAAGGAGAAGTGTTCTGGAGTGAACATCCACGGAGAAACAATCAGTATGCTACGATTCGCTGATGACATAGCTCTCATAGCAGAGACAGAAGAGCTGAATAAGATGCTAACAACCATGGAAAGGACAATGGCCATACATCAGCTGAAAATCAATAAGAAGAAAACTAAGATATTGGTTTAGCTCCTTTCTTCGAGTATAATACTGATTCCGTGTTTCTATCCACCCTCCCACTGTTTCATGAAAAAATTGCCTCCTCAACTCAAGACCCACACAACAAAAAAGCAAAAATGACCATTCAAGCCTCCCCCAAATTCTATTACTGACAAATTCAGTTTTATCTTCACCTAAAAATGCTAGTCACGGTCATGTCGCCGTATTCCTATTCCCTCTGACTCACGCAGACTCTAGATCCTCCAGAATTCAGCACTAGTATGACACACTATGCGTAGCACAACCGACAAGAGGCATTTGATAGGTTGACGCGTAGTTAATTATCTACTCCATAGATGACGCCTGTTGTCCACAGCTAGAGGCACTGTAATGGGATCCCAATGCCTCTAATCACAGCTAAATAGAAAGATAGAACACGTTCTTGCAGCAGACAGACGAACTTGGGTTTCCGTTGTTATTAGATTGTAGGGATCGCTATTTATCAAGCTTGAGAAAGTTTTCTCAATAAAATCATTATAATCATCTTATGAGTTTGTTTTGGATGTGAACCCTCATAATGGCTGAGAAACATGAGAGTGGTGAGATTTCTACAAGTGGTAAAAAGAAAATTCAGGCTATAAGTTTAAAAACCAAACTGGAAATTATTAAGAGACATGACAAAGGTGAAAAGTTTGTAGAAATTACACGTGCTTACGAGATGAATGAGTCAACAGTGAGAACAATTGCACATGATAAAAGTCGAATTAAAGAGCACCTTAAAAGTTCTTCTCCAATTCAGTCAACAATAATTACGAAGAAAAGGGGCACAGTTATGGAAGAGATGGAGAAACTATTGTGTTTTTGGATCGAAGACCAGTTTCAACGACAAATGCCATTAAGCCTTAGGCTGATACAGGAAAAATCCTTGAGTCTCTTTAACGATCTGAAACTCAAGTGTGGTGATAGTGGCAGTACTTTCAGCATGAGTGTAGGATGGTCCAATAGGTTTACATAATATTAAAGTCACCGGTGAAGCTGCCAGTGCAGACACAGCAGCAGAGTTTCCCAAGTTTTTGGCTGATGTAATCGAAAGCGGAGATTATAGACCACATCAAATTTTTAACCTGGACGAGAGCAGTCTGTATTGGAAGAAAATCGGTCATACATTGCAAAAGAAGAAAAAAACATACCAGGATTCAAAGTGTCAAAGGACAGGATGACCATTCTACTAGGAGGGAATGTTGCTGGGGATTGCAAAATAAAACCCCTAGTAATTTATCACAGCGAAAACCCTAGGGCCTTAAAAAACATCGATAAGGCAACACTCCCAGTGGTGTGGAAATCTAATTCGAAGGCATGGGTGACTCAGGAAGTTTTCAAAGATTGGTTTTCCCACAATTTTGTGTGCAAGGTAAAAAATTATTGCAAAGAAAATAAAATTCCATTTAAAGTATTGTTGTTGCTAGACAATGCCTGAGGTCACCCACCGTTTCTTAGTAATTACCATGAAAATAACAGTGATCTACTTGCCACCAAACACGACCTCTCTTGCAGCCGATGGATCAAAGGCTCATACAGACGTTTAAAAAATATTATTTACGGATAATCTTCAGGCAAGCGGCGTAGGCTACAGAAGGCGATGGAATATCTTTAAAGAACTTCTGGAAAGAATATAATGTGTATGAAGCTTTAAAGTGCATTGATGCTGCCTGGCGTGAAATTATGTCATGCACAATAAATGCTGATTGGAAGAAGCTCACCCCCAATTTATTCATGATTTCAAGGGATTTGAAGAGGAAAATGGAATGGATGAACTTGTGGACAGGGGCAGAACTTTAGAATTAAATGTCGAAGAAGATGAATTTGAAGAACTCTTGTCATATGACGCAAAAGAATGGGGGCGTTTACTCGGAACCGAAATCGCAATTTTGTACACGAAATTGTTAGATGGAAACGAAAAAAGAAATTTAGTGAAAAAATTAATCTTCTAACCACAACCATTCATTCATAAATCAAAAATTAAAATAAGCAAAAGGTGACGCCCACCGAAAAAGCTGCTCTGATATCAATGATGTCATTTTCCTCTCGTCCTTGACTGCTCTTATGGTCAGTTGTGATTGGACGAAGTCAATATACATCAGAGGTTGCACCACACCCAAAAGGGTTAAAAACATCAGTTTTTCGACGCCTGTAACTCGAGAAATAATTGACAGATCAAAAAACGGAAAAATACGGGTCTTTTTATTTTACAAACTATCATAATCGGCAATAAAAAAATTTTGGTAAACGACCCCATTGCTCAATGAGGATTTACTGGAACTGGAGAATCAAAAAGAGAGCCGAAATTTCCGAAGAAAAACTGGGAGAAGAGTCACCGAAATCTTTCAATCCGTAACAATGGTGCATTACCGTCCCCCCACATACAACATTGTTAGTTATTTGAGCCACAATTTTGTAGTTTAAGACATCGGTCACTGAAATACGCCTAACTTCTGTGTAAGTTTACCGTCTATTTAAAAAAAATTAAAAAAAAAACAAAGAAACTGAAGATGCAGCACATCGAGGATGCATAAATAAAAAATTGCGGGCAGTGAAAAGTGAACAATTAGACAGACACACATTTGATTGGTTGATGGAGGGTAGAGCCAGAAATATTCCTGTACCTATTCTACAGCAAAAGGCAAGAGAAGTAGCAGTGAAAAATGGGCATTGAAAATTTTCATGCATCGAATGGGTGGCTTCAAAAGTTTAAAGTGCGGTGGAATATCAAAACTTTGAAGATGAGTGGGGAAGAAGCTTCTGTAAGTGACACAGTGGTAGAAGAGTGGAAAAAAGCTTTGCAGACGATTTTAGCCGGGTATAAACCACGAGACATTTTTAATGCCGATGAGGCAGAATTTTTTTTGTAACTTGCTTCCAGACAGAACTTTAGCAGTTAGAGGCCAATCATGCCATGGAGGAAAAAAAGCAAAGAAAGATTCACAGTGATTTTCTGTGCTAATTTTGATGGCTCAGAGAAATTGAAGCCCCTTGTGATTGGAAAATATAAAAAGCCTAGATGCTTTAAAAATATTTAAAAAACTTCCTAGCTCATACAAAAACTCAAAAAACTCTTGGATAACAGCATCCTTATTCTGTGAGTGGTTGACCATGCTGGACTCAAAGATGGGAGTGAGAAACTGGAAAATAGTTCTCTTCTTTGATCAGTGCACAGCACATAAAGTTGAAGGGATTGTGTAACGACACGTCAAAGTAGTATATTTTCCTCCAAACACCACCAGCAAATTGCAACAACTTGATCAAGGAATAATTTCCATTGTGAAGAGACATTACAGGCAGCAACTGGTGTCATACATGTTGCGAACAGTTGAGGAGAAAAATGATTTGAAAAAGTGTTCTTGGAACATAATTCAGGCCATGCACAGGCTCTGTCTATCGTGGACTTGTTTGAAGGCAGAAGTTATTGAAAAATGTTTTAAAAGGCTGGATTTATGGGGGACAGCAGTGAGGAAGATATTTTGTATGAGGACGAACCGACAGAATGGCTTGAAATAAACAAAATAATTAATGTTCAGTCATCATTTGACGACTTTATTAATGTTGACAATGTCTTGCTAACATGTGCCACAAATGAGGGAGAGGTGTTCGAAGAAATGAAGGAAGAAGCTGGTGGGGAATCTCCAGTAGTAGTCCATAACATGGAAGAAGAAGAGAGTGGTGGTGAGGATTTTATGCCAAAGCCAACCAAAAAAGAGGTGCAGGATGCTTTGGGTGTGATGGAAAGATTTTATTTTAATATGGAGGACTGCAGCAGGAAATCTACTATTATTAAATAAGATGGAAGATATCATCTCAAAAGAATTTGAAAAAAAATGAAACAGAAATTACAAATTTTTTTCGGCGGAGAGTGCTTAAGTAATTTTTTGTACCCTTGTTTTTATTATTATAAATATTAAAACTATGAAAAAGCATAATTGCATATATTGAAATATACAAATATAGTAATAAAAGAGAAAGCAGCACATTTTACTACCAAAAAGTTTCATAAGGCGGAAATGTGTGTTCATTTTTCTAAAACCTCTTTATAATGAACCTCCACTTATCAAAATGACTAAAAAATTGGTCCCTTCCATTTCGATATAGGGAGGTTTTACTGTAATATGATTTAAGGCTCGGATTTTTGCTAAAAATGCGAAAAAATTAAAACATGCATAATTTGCTCAAAAATTTTTTTTCACAAAACTGTTTGAGGGTATTCAGTTTGAGTTGATTTTGTTCCCATACACCAATTTTTATGAAAATCTGACACCCTAAGGGACAAACGTTTGTTGAATTGACGTGGAATGACCCATTGAGGACAATTGAAACAATACTCCCACTCTCATTGGAATTAATTTGAACCTCTGTTAAAAAAGATGACAGGTGGAAGAAGGAAACAATGATAACACAGAAAGAAAATATGTTATGTTTCGCTTCCACTCCATATCGCCTGAATCTTCAGAATTTGGAAGGAAACAATGCTTTTACTCAACATGGCCAGGTAGGAAGAATGGAGAGAAGCAGGTTAGAGAAGAGAGAAGCATTTGTATACAGAGTGCAGAGAATACTAAAGGGAGGAGGGGCATTTAAACATATCCACAAGGCACAAAATTACTCTATCATTCATTATATTCTCAATTTCTGACAATTTCTTTTTTAATACATACATTTTAAATCATTTATTCATAGGTCTGACTCTTTATATTAGAGTCTATTATATAACCCTAAATAAAAAGATCTATCTGTACTGCCATCTATGCAGGTGGATAGGCCTTCAAAATATCAGTCAACTATTATGATGACAATCAAGGGTTCCACCAGATTCTAGTGCATTTGAGCTAGAGCACAATGCTTGACAACAGACTGAAGGGACAGCAAACTGACCATTAAGGTTTGACCATTCCTGACTAAGGGTCACTGCCAATTAATTCAGTTACTCCAATAAGGTTTAACCTTAATGGAGTAACTGAAATAAATAAAAGTGCAAGGATTCCACCACAAAAGCATTCACCTTCACCAGTAGTTGAAGTGATCGAGCTATCAGTGAACAATTTTGCTTCCCATTCTCTCTGGATTACTATATCTCACACCAGATGTGGGGAGATTTATTCTTCTAGGTAGAATTCTTACATCAACAGGTTTAATTTACATCAACAGGTGAATCCATTAAGGCCATTCACAGCCAGTTCAGAGTCTCTCCAAAAAGCCTTCTAGACTTTGGGTTCCTGCTGTCCCAAGCAATGAATTTTATCCCTGTGAGTTTCACTTAGAAAATGTTGTGACACTCAGAGCATAGGTTCAATTTCTGGCGAAGGGCATAGGTGTTGTTTTTCAAACAAATTCTGCAAGTGAATGTTTAAATATTGGGTTAAGCCACGTATGGAGGTCACAAAACTGCTCTTATAAGGCTTGGTACAGTGCCCTCCAAATATAAAAGGCAAACAGAACCAATTTATAGTATGCAAAAATGTACATACAATGAGCATAGAAAATTTCTATGGAACACACGTAAAATTCTATTGATTAAAACAACATGCATTTCCTCGAATTCACCAAAAACCTTAGTCAAAATATCAAAAATAATTCATTTTCTGCATTACCTGAAACTTTTTTACAAAATCAGCTATCAATGGACCCTCGTAAGACAAGGTTTGAACATAATCGTTCAGTTCCGCCAACTTATTGACACATGCTTGGGCTCTATTCTTCCCCACATCATACTCCTCAAGGAAGAACTGAAATCCAAAAGAAAAAAGTGATAAACAGATATTTGAAATGTACTGAACATAACAGTTACCACATTAAAATAAGAATAAATATCCGTAATTTATGATGGGGATGAAAAACTTCTCAAGCAATCGTTAACAAATATTCAAGACAGGAATGAGTCTGCACTAAATTTTTAAGAAGTCAGCCGCTTCTTAAAGACACACATCATCTACATTAAGGCCACGGATCATGATATAGTTTGCCAAGAGGCTGCACCATGTTCAATGCTTCAAAATGCTTTCCTCTTAATAAAAGTCGCATTATATTAGAAAAATAAGGAATAAACCCTGCCACTAGAATAGCATGCTGTATAATTAATGTTCAGCAATTTTCATGAAGAGTTACCTATTGACTTAACCACTTTCTCAGAGGTAACCTTCAAAACTGAAGTAGAGTACACTGGATATCTAAGATTAGAATGTAGTATACTCTAATAAATAGTAATTTTCTACCACTTGTGAAGCATTTTGATGGAATGTCCCTAATCTACTTGGCATTTGCCAAATTTGCTGGCCTCACCTGCTTTATTGCACACATTTCCATCAGCACAGCAAGACAACATGAATGTGTAATGCATTTCCTTATGTCAGTACTAAATATAACAAATTGCAAACTTTAGGAATCTACTATTTTGTCTGAGGGTATATCGGACGTCAATGGGACCTCATCCATGTTAACAAAGGTTCAAAATGTTCACTTTTTTTTACATTAATGACATATACGAAGCTCGATAATTTTTTCTTCACATTTGCCCAGACATCTTTTATGTTATTCTTGTTTAAGTCAGCATACGCAGGTCATTGAAGGAAATTTTAAAGAAACCTGGGACTATCTTGGATCTTAATGATTTTGTTTTGCACTTCAAAACACTCTTAGTTAAGCAATTCATTATAGCACGTATTCCGAGCAATACACTTCTGAATGAGTTTTTATCATTGACAACTGTGAAAATTCTAAAGAATGATCTGCGATCCCACCCCTGGTACACCAAGACTCTCAAATCAAATGAATATTAAGGAGAGAAAATTTGAGAAATGTTAAGACTATTTACAAAAATTGGAATCTACTCATTCAAAACCAGTCTTCAGCTAAAGAGCAAAATGCAATAGAATACTCACGTGTATTGCTATAAACTAGGGATGGGTCGGTTCGGTTCTGGGTTCCACCGGTTCTTGAGCTTAGAACCGGAACCGAGGCCAAAAATAATCGGTACCAAAATAAATGGCGCGAAAACAAGTTTGAAACCTACTCACACTCCGAAAGTGGAGGCTTCACATTAAAACCTGGTGAAATAGTTTCCTTAGATGCTTCAAAGTCACGAATTATTCTAATTCAGTCTCTGAAAATGATTATTGATTACCTTATCTTACCATTGAGCAATGCAAAGTAAGTGGTAAATTAAGAATCGGAACAGAGAACCGAAGTAAAGAACCGAAGTAAAGAACCAAACCGGAACCGAAAAAAAGTGGAACCAACCCATCCCTACTATAAACCATTACTTTTAGACCTACTGATTTTTCAACCCATTATTTTGATCACTGGCACAAGATGTACCCCATATTTAGGGGGAGGGCGGAAGAGCATCTTATACCCAGGCAAACGTGGTACATTTCCTCCCCCACTTTCTAGCACACCAAGCACTTATCCTCCGCAGTCCCTTCCTTCAACAACCGTATCCAATATCCCCTCACTAGCCCTCACCTCACTCGCCCATCCTCCTCAACACTCATCTCCTTTGCAAACATAGCCTCATCATCATTCCCCAGCAAGCAAATCCGTGGACAGCACAGCCCATACCAAGCTCTCCGCTAACCTTCTCTTGACATCTTTTCTCATTGTTCTGGCCACAAATACTCTCCTCCAGGAGAACATACTGCCAAAGAAATTCTCTTAATCATTGGTGCTCCGCCTACAAACAATGAGCTCAGCAAGAAGAAGTATAATACAGAGGAGCATGCTAGCCAAAGAATAGAAAAAATTCCACAGGGATTTATGCAATGGGTGCCAAAACTGATCATCACCCATTACATCAATGCCATTCAATTTCATGCCATACACATATTCTACCTAAACCTCACAGATTCGTGGTGGCCTTGGCCATTCATACATTTCCAGACCAACAATTGGCTTTCAAACCAAGCACAAAATGAATTAGGATGATGATGTACAACATGTTCATTGTGTTGGATCCATAGCAAAGGCAATGAAGACTAACTTGTGAGCAACCTGATTGCTGGTCAAACGAATCAGTTTATTTCCACATGAATTTGATATATTCAAACAAATACCCAGTAAATGCTGATGTCATGCAGAGTGATAAAACCGCTCAGACTGTCAAACAAACTGGCAGAAAATACCTAAATGGCTTTAGCATTCTCTCCATGCGTTCAGAGACATCAAAAAAGATGGAAACCAATTTCCTACTAAGGAAATTAGTTGCATTTGTATCTGAGAGAGGATTTTAATGACAACCTCTCCAAGGATTGGGATTTCAAAATAAAGTGAAACCTGCCTCCACATCTTTTAAGCCATAGCCTCTAAAAATAACCACTTCCTTCTGGAACCATACATACTTCTTCTTTCAGCATTCCTTTGCTTTGCCAGTCAACAGCCCCTTTATTTTAAGCGAACAGCAAATATAAGTGTGCCCAGAGCCAATCTTCACTGATGCCAATTTACATTTTTCACAAACGGAGCAATACACATTAAAATGTCCCACTAAAAGCAATACAAGGGGTGATTTTGTTCTTTTATAAATTAACGAAGGGAACTTCCCTATTACGGCTGAGCATCTTTAATCCGGCACAGTCGGGACCAAAGTGATGCCGGATTAGGGGTTTCGCCGGACTATGGGTCATGCATGGCAACTGGTCTATTTTTGACATCAGGAATATTTTCATTAAAATGAGTGAATCATTCAATAACAAATATATGTATTAGAACAAAATATATTTATTTGCCATTTATTGAACATAATTTCCAAAAGAGTCTCTGAGATTAATCAGAAGGAAATGGTTTCTTAATTCACAAAGTTATTACTTAAAAGTGTTGAAGTTGCGCAGTGAGTGAAAATAATGGAATCTAAGCATCATGTGCATCATATTGCTGCACATTTAAAAGTGTAATATTATTACTGGAAATGGGTGTATAAAATTTGGTATTTCTTATGCTGTGCTTCACACAGCATATTTCCTACCACGCTTCATTTGTTATTAGCTGATTTAGCGCGATGCCAACACGTGCGTATCGTCTATACGGCCGCCCATCACTACGTCGTGGGTGACCAAACTGGATGACTCTTAAAAGACCATCATCCATAGTAGTCTTCCTTCAACAATTTCAGGCTCATCATCTTCATCCCCACTTGGAGTTATTGCTATTAATTACCTACCATTTCAATGATTTCATCATCTGTAAAATGTTGTGTGGTGTGAGTATCATGGTCGCTACCTATCCATTCCTCTACATTTACGAATTCCATTTCTTTTTATTCAGGGTTATCGATGCTGTTTGCACAGTCAACCAATTCCATCACCATATGTTTATCCTCAAAAACGTGAATTCTTTGAAATCCCTACTTATTTTGTCTACATTAATTCTTAAAGCAGGCCACAATTTAAATCATGTGTGTTTTAGAACTGACTGTGAAATAGTACTACATGCACGCAAAATTTCCCTCATTACATCTTTTAGATTATATCTATTTCTGAAACAGTTTCGCTTGCTTCATTAGCACTTGGCCAGAAATACTAAGTAAGCCCTTCACTTCGACACAATCGAAACCACATGACACAAATCCACATTTCAATCTTCTTTCATAGTTTTTCTGTGTCATCCATTTCTTTGTGTCACTTGAACAGTTAAATTTTGAGGATATTCTCTCTTTACTTCTCAATATGTTATATTATTGAAGGTTCCACGCAGTATGTTTCAGACAAATGCTCTACTGATGCAGCAGCGTCAAGCTTTTTCACAACTTGCACTTTTTCTGAAATTGTTAACGTCGTGTAATGATGCCTCAACCCTCTGCTGTTGCCACAACTGTATAGATGATACATGATTTGGGAGAAACATATGCAGATAACGAATTATATTATCAAATTATATCTACTGGTAAATAAAAAATGCATGTGACATTGAAAGTGGCTGATCTTTAAATTAGCCTGTTTCGGTGATATCTTAAATTTTGTATGTTTAGTTCAAGTTACAGAATAATTCCAGTGTACCTAGAGTACCATAAATTAATACGTTTAAATTATTCTGATTCTCGGAATGGGTAAATTAATGTTAAGAATGGGATAATATCTCGGCAGGTTATGAAACAATGTTTGGGTAAAAAATGTTTTGGCATTTTCCACAAGGTACCGGGTAGTTGGTCATGGCAAAATTGCCAGATTGTAGGTGTTCCCGGATTAAGCTGCTCAACTGTATGTGTTACGGCCGTTTTACATGGTACATTTTTTTGTAAAATTTCTTGTACAAATGCATGTATGAGAAAATTGTACCGTGTAAAGCGGAAAATTGTGAGAACGCTTGTGCAAATGTCTGAATGACAGGAAGGAAAATAGAACCTGACCTAATTCCATTCAGAAAAACATACAATTTTGTTCAGTTTCATACATTCGTTTGTACAATAAATTGTACCATGTAAAACGGCCTTTAAATATGGCTGGTCATAAACATCCCATCCTGCCCTGGGTTAAATAGTACAGTCTCTGGTGGCCTACTGCCCCAAAAAAGACCACTACTGACCAATGCGGAACATGCACTATTTTTTATGCCTCTATGAATGTGAAGCTTATTAGCTAAAATGTGCTTGGTGAAAATTTTGCTGAAGAAGTAAGTTGTGTTACAAAGATATTACTCTTTGGAAACTGTACCTTTTTGGAAGCTTAAAAAAACACGACATCATCGCATGACGTCGCGGCATGGTATTACTATAGGTGTTGTTTATCTTTTCATGCATGTAGGTAAGTTGTTAATTGAATACTTTGCGAAAATGTATGTATTTATGACATTAATTGAATACAATACACAATTTCATTTCGATTTTTTATTTACGTAGTATGGATGGCAATGAGCAAATCTTCCATAAATTACATAATGCCTGTATAGTGCCCAAGAATTTCTGCTATGTCTAAAGCCAGTTTCACACAATACTTGATCCAGTACCAAGTCTAGTACACTCACTAGTATGCTAGCTTTCCAGTATCGTGTGAACAGAACCAGTATACTGGCTGGCAAGCATGCTAGCTAGTATACTCACTGAGCTACTGGATTTCATACTTGATGCGGCACTAGATTTCTAGTAGCCCAGAAGCAACCGACCAGTCAAGTCAAGTTACAGATGCTGTGCCAACTTCTCTTTATTTAAATTAGTATGGAATCATATGGAATAACCGATTCATAGCAAGCACAAGGTCGATGATCATGTGAAACCTCCCAGGATAGTTCCAATCATACTAGATTCTGTCCTCAATATAAAGTACCGAATGGCACACTATGTATTGTGTTGGATCAAGTATAGTGTGAAACGGGCTTAAGCAATCACTGTTTTTTTTTAGAAAATGCCACCATAAGGGAGTGAACCAAAGTATACTGTCAGAATGTATTTTTTAAAGTATTTCTTTCAGTCATTGTTTCATTCCAGAAACTGCTAAAAACCTCAAAACAATATATTCGCTTAATTTTCTTTTAAAAATAAGTGTCTGTCTCCGTAGCAATATGGAACCTATACCGTGCAGTGATGTCAGAAGGCGTTTCAGGTCACATGACTTCCGTCGAATTTCGAGAACATTTTAATGTCATTAATCTTTGTGGTTGGCATGGAAAATTTTGGATTGTATATTTAAATTTGTGAGAAAATTTCGCATCAAGTACATCATTAATCTTGGATAAATAAATTTCACGCATATTCCCCATTCAGATGGCCATCCACCAGAAGGGTACACAACATGAGTGTCCACCTTCTTAACTAGCAGCTAGCCTTCATTCTACTCAGGGCCAATTTCACCAACAAAGATTATCATTTTAACTCGGTTAATTTTGCGATCAAACAAATTACTTTAACTTTTCTGTTTCACTAGTATTCTAAATATTATCTCGGTTAATATTTTTACCCGAGGTTTTCATCAGGTGAAAGATTATTATCTGCGATAATGCCGTAGAAGCATCCAATTTCATGAATTACTTTTGGATATAAGTGACATTGATGAGACTTTTGAACTCAATTATCCTTATTCAAGGAGATCAATATGTGGAATAAGGAATGCGCTAATTAATTTGAACCAGAAAGCTGGCTAAGAAGTCACATTGCAAAAATTGCTTTCTAGTTGATTTATTAATCTTACTTTCAGAGTACTGCGTATCCTCTAGATGTTAGGATGAATTGGTGAATTTCTCGAACATCCTTATTCTTGGAACCTAAATATTTTCGGTAAGTTTCATTATTTCTGCTTCTACAATTGTTTGAATAAGCTATATTTTTCAAACTAATTTAAATAATACCATTGTCCCAATTGGCAAACAAATATACCTGCTACACAGAAGAAGCATGTACAAATCTAAAGGACCTATGTGGACATGTCCAGCTAACAAAAACCATATAGTAAGTCCTCGACAAGCAGTTAATTCGTTCCAAAAATATCCACGTAAGTCGAAACGCAACAATTTACCTATCCATTTTTGAACCATTAGCGGTGCCCATTTTACTGCCGTTGACGGCAATCAGTGACGATTAAGTCCATTAAGTTAACATAATACGACAATTCCGAGAGTAACAAAATCCAATCTTTATTTCATTGAATATTTACACCTGATAAGTATAATTATGCAAAACATGTTCTTTTTTTGTTGTGATGGACAACAGACGTCATCTATGGAATACATAATTAACTATGCGTAGACTTACGCGGGATGATCAAACTACGCCGAAAAAAGATGTTGATGGCCAGTGACAGGCTTAAGTTTACTTCGGGTTTCTGTCGTTGGGACACAGATTCTTATGGAGCTGGCCAGGCTTTCGAGCAGTGACGGATTTCAAAGCACAGCATGTCGTGTTTATTGGGCGACAGGAGAAATAGCCAATGTACACTCGTCATACCGAGGACTGCCAGACGCGATGCTGCTTATGGAGCTGTCTGTTTGTAAGTCCAGTCTGTTTTCTCTCACCAACTGGTGTGAAGGTGTCTCGATTGCGGTTGCTGTGTGTTAAAGTTTGACATACATTTATTTACCTAAATATATATATGATGTCTCACAGGGAAGCGGTATTGTATGTGAAGTCCACAGACTTATAGACTTAAAAGTAAAAATAAAGCTAAAAGTTTCAGTGATGCTGAGAGAGGCCTAGGAAGGCTTCAGCAAAGAAGACAAGAAGGAAAAAGGTTATCACATTAGAATTTTTCACCATCACCATGATCAAATCATCTCCTATTGAACTATATAATGACTAACTATAGTGAGCATTCCAAATGCCCGTAGTTTGGCATCAACTCTTGCATGCTTGACAATTAGTCGCCGGTCGTCTCCGATGTATCTGTTGCGGCTACAAAAACGTGGGGAGAACACAAACATAAGGTCTGAACACAACAGCATGGGACACGAGAGCGAAATTCACCGAGGGTGCGAACTTAATGTCCCAGGGACCAAAGCTATACATTCGCGGGACTTCAGGGCACGTGCGGGCATCAGCACTTCCGATTCAGTGTTAAGACTATGCAAGTGTCATCTGACAATGATGAAGCTCTCTTCGTAATCGCATTTGCAGAAGAATAATGCCGAGAAAGGAATATTAGCAAGCAATACTTTCTCATTTACAAAAATACTATTTGCAATTAATATTCAAAGCATGCTTATACATCAGCATTTGACCTAATCACTTTCATTGATTTTCGGATTGAGTAACGGATACTTCTTATCTGCTACAATGAACTCTCCTGTCGACGTTTCTCTCAGTAATTTTGTTTAATTTAAAAGGATTTGTAAGGATTTAAAAATTACACCTCAATTGTACTGATTCCCTGTATAGCATAGGCATTATTCCTAAGGCTAGGAGACTCACTTCAGTAAAAGAGAATAAAACAGCCATGAATTAAAAAAAACAGGTGACTATTTTTCTACAAATTTATAATGGTATGAACTTGGCTGCTGCAACTGAATTAAGTTCTTGTAGCTGTTCAGTTGGTAGATCTAAAATAAGGGGAATAACTCATAAGAGAATTAACTCATCCCGCGGAGTATTTTAAGCATATGCAGTTATGCATTAATTAACACAAGGGGTATATTTTGTGCTAGTCGATTTGTGTTTAAAGAAGCCATTTTAACATGAGAAAGCCAGGGATGCTTTTTAACTAGGAAATTTCAAAACAAAGTTCCAACTGACCCAGTATATTTCAGTGAAAAGACCAGAAAACGCCTTTTTTGAAGAAAGCATATCGTTTGAAATACATTTAATAACATTTCGCAGCTGATGAAAGTCAATCTTAGAAATTCACTCAGTTAATTTGAAATTCCCTCTTTTTTAAGATGCGTTCTACAGTGCTGACATCTAGCGGTGATTTACGAGAACTATTTACTCGCGGCTAAAGAAATCGATCGCGATCTCAAAGTCGTGTTCGCAAATTCTTACCTAACAACGTAAAACACCTCTAATGAAAAATTAAATAATCAAATTGCATCAAGATTTGAAACTAAATGATTTATTATTGCAAACTTAGTATTTTTTAATGAAACTAAGCTCCAGGACAACTGCAGCAAAGAACTTTCTACGGGAATGCTATTTTCAAGTGAAAGGCTGAACAAAGTTCTGAATTGGGGTTGCAGCGGCAACCTTAAAGCTAATTTTAAATAATTAAAGAGAAAATATGGATCCTTTGTGACGACGAGTTAAGTATTCGTAATACACAAAATGATAGAAAAGGAATAGAAATTACCAAGCACTAATCCGATTATTTTATGAACTGGGGCATTGTTTTCGAGAAGTAGCCGTCGTGCCATGCGTCTTTGAACATTCTTTCCTTGGATCATATAATTAGGATTGAATTGCGATTTGGATGATCAGTATCTGGGATTTTTGCTACAGTTTAAGCACTTCAAAAAGCACATGCTCACATTCGATTTTTCCACATTTTCCCATATGAAATACTTGGACCGAGGGCCCTCTCAACATGACCAATCTAGCTTCAGCTACTCCTGTCGAGGTATACAGCGATAGTTATTCCATTGTACTGAGTTCAGTGCTACAAAATCATTTCAAACACTTCGTAAAACAGAGGTCAATCACTCCTAGGGACCGGCCTCTCACTTCGTAAATCAGTAAAATCGAGGTTTTGTAAAATAGAGGTCATTTTACATGGTTTTCCTATATACAAAGATCGGGACCGGCGGGAATGGTTTGTAAATTGGTGTCATTTCGTAAATTAGAGTTTCGTAAAAAAGAGGTTCTACTGTACTGCCTTTTTAGTTGGTATTCCTTCATACCATGATTTCTAGACACTTTCTCTTTTTCGACCGATACCTACACAAGCTAGCATGTTTTGGAATCACATCACATTTTTTTATAATTGCATCCATTGTAGAGACCGGTAATCTTACATGTTTCGCTATATCAGTGGGAGTTGCATTATGAGGATCCACAATTTTTATTTACTCCAAAATGGAAAATATTCTAGCTGCTACGAAGATTTCCGAGGTGATGAGAAGATTACTTGAGTGTTTGTTTTTTATCCGCATTGGTTCATCTCACTTCACAACAGTTTCGCCATCATTCAAGGCGGCATCTTCAGGCCCGAAGTTTAGGAAATTTGAGGGAACGTGATCTTCGGACCTAAATGCCATCTAGAATGCTGATGAAACTGTCATCCAGAGGGTTGAACCAATGCGGAAGAAACTCTAAAACCTTTAAATCATCTTGAAATATTGTACTTAGCATCCATTTTCCATTTCCAAGTAAAATAAAATTTACGTTCTGGAGTAATTAAGGATAACATAAACAACAAATGAGAATTTTGAGAAACCTCACTGGTCGGCCAGCACAAGCAATTAACAAAAATTTCTCAACAAAATTATTTTATTTATTAAATGCTGTTTTCACACGATAAACTAGTTTCAATAAGTTTTGTTTTGTAGTAATGTGTAGTAAAACTGTTGAATTAATGCAGCACGATGGTCGGATGAATGATCCCGTTATCGCCCACCAGTTCAGTTGATGTATTTTTAACATTTCATGATTACTGGGTAAAAATTCATTTTCATTCTTCACAATATGAACTTTGGTAAAGCTTAAAAATACTCCCGCAGGGAACTATCGTGATAGAAACCGAGATCGTGAGTGATATTTCGTTTTTCCATCACTAGTGGCACTGTGTACTGCCCCGGTGCCTCTCGCTCATGTTTTCAAAGTGTATATACACAAAACGGGGTAAAACACTTTATCTAGACAAGTATGTATGGCTAAATGTCAGGGAAGGGAATATTGTTTATTTAATCTATCAGATTCTCACCCGCATCTAACGCAAACTGCAAGAAAACAGAAAAGTTGTGGTGTAAATACAGGGTTCTACATATATTGGAGATATAGGCTTTGGGATGCGACCCGCTAAAAACATTTTAAATTGCGGGAAAACGTAAATTCCAAAAAAGTAAACACGAGGTTTTACTGTAGTGTCAACTACACCAAATAAAAAAAGACTCCATATGTTCTATGAATGTTTTAAAAACAGGAAAATCACAGCAAACATTCTGACCTACAACTAGAGATGGGTAAATTACCGTAATTTTCAATTGAGGTAAATTACCATGGCAAATTACGGTAATTTTCTAAAATTACCATAATTTTCCTGTAATTTTAAGTTTTGATCTGCAAGTCCTTATCAGAGAACTCTAAAACAAAATCAAATAGCATAAATTCCGACACTTATATCAAACATATCACGACGTTCATCCATTATAACTCATTAAACAAATTATAACGAAGTTGGCAGCAACACGCAATTTGCCTCTCTCTTGTCAGAGAGAGGCAAATTGCGTGTTGCTGCCAACTTGAGAAATCCCACCATGAGAAATTTTCGTTCAAAAGACATACCTCTGCGCAATGTACATTTGTTATCCTACTCTGAATTAATCACAGACACAATGTAAACAAAATCGTTTTAGAAACTTAATTTATAATTTCACCATTCCAATTCTTGGTGAGGAAGCAATTTTCAGAAAAAGAACTTTTCTGAAAATTACCGTTTATTACGGTAATTTTCAGGGGTGTTGGTAATTTACGAAAAATACCACAGTAACTTACAAACATTACCACGGTAATTTACTGATGTGCCTGTCTCTTCCCACAACACAATTGGCTAAAGAGATGCAGTTTCAGTTACAGGCCAGAGGCTCCAAGGTTTTGAGTTTGACTAGTCTACAATGCTAAGATAATTAATTAATTTATTCCAATTCATTAAAAATCAAAACAAAATATTACAAGGTGAAAAAAAGATCTGGTGTCTTCTCAGCCGATGCTGTGAGTGAAGATTTATCAGGTTTCCCACCAGGCATGTCTTCCATGGCACAGTTATTTCAAGGTATTACAGTGGTAACACAGTAAATTTTTAGTTACTTTTTGTTTAATTAGCACTCAGATGCGCCATCAAAAAATCAAGTGATGCATCAGAATATCTCTTCTAAATGTAAAATACGATAGTTTACCATATTACTAGGCTTATAGGATGTATTGTAATTCTCCTGGTTGGATTTCAGAAAAAAATAATCAGAACTGTACAGCAATCAGTGGTGATAGTAGTTAGATAGGCACCTTTGACAACAACACTAAGTCAGATGCATGGAATTATAACTTGTGATGCATGAAAAAAAGTCTTAAGGGCGAGGAATGACAGTATCTACTGAGGGTACCATCACTAGTGGTAGTAGGCATTTTAAGAATTTTGGTCCCATGGTAGAAGAACAGTAAAAGTAGTTGGCAATGATGAGTAACTACTTCCTGCTATTTTATGCACACTTTCTCATATTTGTTATGCGTGTTGCATAATATATTAGGATACGAAACAGAAAATTAATGAAAATTCAATATTCAATTCTGTATGACAAAATAACTCATCACACACTGCTCTTGTCATCATAAGCCTCACACACTACAGCTCAGGACCATGATCCTGATAGGCAAGGTAACATGAAACATCACTCAGGATTGTATTTATATGGCATGAAAAAATTTAATTGACAATAAAAATGTCAACACCATCAGGTACACGAGATTGTATTTAGAGTGGTTTAGTTTTCATCTCAAGAATATGATAATAATGTATTTAAAACCAGGTAGAATAATGCATTGCAGATTTTACGATGACTGAACATAAGATTATTCAGCACTAATTGGCATTTACATTAATTCCCCTTCATTTTATACTACAGTCCGAGAACAAAATGCAAAATTAATAGAGAGTAGTAGCAGTGTTAATTGGGTGGACTGATAGCATGAGTCATCTGTCACATTTGTTTGGGCATATAAAAATTTGGTTAAAAATAAAATTCAAGAAAATAATATAATTGAAAAATATTATGTTGGGAATCATCATTCAATCACAGGTTGAAATACAAATACTTTAAGGTAGAGATCATTTTAAAGAACATTATAAAAATAATAAACAGTGTATAGTGGATGGTTGGATCATAAAGATTAGATATTAGGTTATATTAGGATATTGGATAAGTTTTAAAATGTCTTTGTTTCTGCATTAAATAAGGAACAATAAGAAATCAAAGTTAAATAAAGATAATTAGGTATTGTAGTTTAGCCTTTTTTTTAATGTCTACATGAAACTCACTAAATGCAAACAAATGGGTGTAATTGTTTCCTTTATCTCCCACTGTATATGCCGCTAATATTTGCACAGAATCTGTTCAGCAATGAGTCAGTTTAAGATAGTTCGCCAAATTGTGGGAGAAGTCAATTTATTTTGCTAAATTACCTTAAAACAGTGAAATATATAGCCTAGCCACCAGCAATAAGATATTTTACTCGTTGATGCATGCTTTCTGCGGAGTCACCCCTTGCCACACACCCTAATTGTGGCTTTCAGGGTAAAATGTAGATCTAAATGAAAACGGAGAACTAGGGAGGTCATGTGTGTGACCCCTTCAAGGAGAAGGTTAAAGATGGGTGACATCAAAAAGCATATTTGAATATCTATTTATCAGGTACACAAGGTTTAATATACAGAAGGGAACTGTCTCTCCAGATTTTAACTACACCCCTCTTCTCTGGTCCTCCAATATTACTTCGATAGCCACCACGGTGAGGCATACTCTGCCAATATTTGAATTTTCCCATGCACCAAATCACAGAACTGTATATATACATTTCCTAAGGAGAGCAAAAATTTAACAAGCAAATTTGCCTCCATTATGATCCATTTACTACCTGTGATGTTAGAACCCTATTCCTCCATTTCCTCTAAATATCCAACAAAAAGGCACAAACATTAGGAAATTGGCCTTTTCCCTAATCAAGCTCTTCAAGGAACACGCATTATTTCCCATCAGATGATGAAAATTACGGTAAATAACAGCCCATCCTTAACCCTTTTTTCCAGCCCCTTTTAAGTAGACTGTGCAAAAACTGCCAAGCACATTTCAGGGAAAATCTTAAGATTATGAATTTTAGATACATTTAAAGCACTTAATTTTAATACATGAATTTTGTATTTGTCTTCTTGTTGATGAAATTTCAGTTTTTACGAGGATGAAAAAATCATTGGAATTGAAAACCAGAATGGAGAGAATATTTATTCCCCCAGGTGTCAATTAGAGATTCTTCATCACACACACACCTAACTGCATTAGGTTTCCAAGAGGAGCCAAATTGCAAGATATCAAGTTTTTAAACACCAAGACCTTAGTGATGACCTCCAACCCTACTTGGTTAAAAAAAATCAAAAACAAAGGCAAGGTTCCACAGATATTTAAATCCAAGACCAGTTTCGATATAAGGTATCATTATCAGGCTCGTGATCATACCTTGAGTCAAAATCGATATCCGAATGAAAAATCTGCCATTTCTTTTCATTTTTGGCCCTTCGTAAAGGAATTCCATAATGTTTCTCCTAAGACCACTGAACCCAATTCCATATGTGAACAAGTTATTTCATATGTTTATTTTTTCTTTGTTGTCATTTGCCAACATTTTATGCTATCTTATAACTTTCTTAGCACCTGACAGCGGCTTTTGAAGCTGAGAAAAGCTTACTGTCTGAAGTTAATCAAATTTTATCCCATTTATTTTCAACCAAAACACCTTCACTGATATTTCTTCAGCTGATGGATCTGTGTGTATCACTATAATGTCATAACAAACTGACAAAGTAACTTCAAACCCTTGCTTTCAGACATGCCACCATAGGTAAAGGTATAAGATGGTCAAAACCTTGGATAATGAGAGTCTCCCTTCAATTGAGAGTCTCCCTTCAATTCATCAAAGTTTACAACTGAACCCAAAGAAGATTGTATCAAATGATGTGTGTCTTACACTAATTTGTCACCCCACTGATTGATTTAAGCTGCAATTATGTAAACAACTAGGCAAGATGGGTATTGCTAGCCAAGACAATTTTACATTCATATTTACAAGCAACAGTGAATGAAGAGTGGCTGACCTTATAACTAAATGAGGACACCTTATAACACTTTGTAGTTCATCAGCTGATGTCAAGACTTAGTGTGAAAAATAACCCAAATATTAGAAGCACTCTTTACCTGTGATGAAAGGTCATTGTATCCACATATCTCCTGATCATGAAGCGTCACGCTTCTTACGCCAGAGAGGATAACATTTTTCGCTACCTCCACTCCCAAACCTCCCATTCCCGAAATGAGCACATCACAAGTAGCCATTTGCCGCATAGCATCATGTCCCAAAACATACAGCTGCCTGGAATACAGCCCTTCGTCGATGTCCACGTGTTGCACTCCATTTGTCTCCATTTGCTGCGAAGGCAATTGATGAAATTAGGAAAATTCAAGTAAAACCCTGCTGGGCGCGATAGTTGCGATAAGAAAGGCACACAGTCATACGAGCCAATCATTCCAAATCCTCACTACAAATTCCTTCTTATCTCCGCATTACCTTAACAAAAGGAAGTTATGTTCCACATACGACTTTTTTAAGCTAGAAGCTAACAAACAAAATAGACGTGGCGGCAACACCGCAACTCAAAATGCAAGACTTATATCAATACTGGATTTGTATGGCCATCCAAAATAGCTCTCGTATTATTATCTGTACCCGGTAAAACGATAACGCAGAGGTTGCTTTCAAAATTCCTTCTCAAAACGTGTCAAATATACCCCGGAAACACAATTCAATTACCCGTATAACAAGTAAGGCTTACCTCAAACTTCAGTTAAAGAGAAGTTTACGCACCAAAAGGAAACGCTGAGAGAGAAACGAATACAACATTCACGGGACTGTACCTGAAATGACTAATACTGGGGCTACTTCGACAAAAATCGATAACTAACGGGATACGGGACGCGTAACGGAGGATGCTCACAACACAATGACCAACCGCAGGAGCTGGATATCGCCAGGCAGCCAACGTTACAGTGCCACGACGGGAAAAAATTAAATTATGTATGAGCATTTAATAATTCGCGGAAAAACTGCAACATTTAACATGACTGTACTTCGTTACCTTCACTTATATTTCCTCAAGTGTGATTGGACGGCGAGGCGAGGAGAAACCTTGAACGGGAGGAGAACAAAGCTAAAACGCAGGAAAATTGCCACTCTGTCTCTCCTTACGAATTGGGTAAATGAATAGTCGGACGGGAGGAAGCTTGCAAGAACCAGAACGAGTTCTTAAACAGAAGTTCTTACGAGATCAAGTTCATTATCTAGTTGAAACGAAAAGACAAAATATGAAGTAAAACGGCAATGGTAAAGTTAACTTCGAGTAGTTTTTCATAGGAGGTGACTGACTTCTACGGTCATGTACCAGTATGTGGTAATTTGGTAGATACAGGAATTTTTACGGAGAGGACGGGCGTACCAGAAACCCGGCGAAGGCATTAGCCTATTCTTAGAAAAACGCGCCCCCGCTTTGAAATTCGTTCCTTCAGACGGAGTACTTAACTTGAAATTTCCTCCGACAGCTAAGGTCATTCGCACTATTTAAGATAGATGTGGGAAAGGATAAAAGGCAGGAATTTCCAAGGAACGGAGGAATGGATTAGAAAAACCCGGAGGCGGCGATAGCAAACTTTTATCGAAAGGGTCCCCCGGCTTAAAATTCCATCCTACGGACGGAGGTCTGAACTTTGAAGATTCTTTCACTATGCACACCACAAGGGAACGAAAAACCACTGAAAAATATCCGCCGTTACCGGGTTTCGAACCCGGGCCCTCGGGATGGAAAGTTACTCACCCACACCAGCTCCCCCTGCGCATATACTTCAACATTGCATAAGTCAAGCACATGGCATTCAGAGATCCTGATTCATGCACTTGAAATAGTCACAGTCTCATTGGTACTCACCTAAGACAACAATAATCCCATGTGAAATTCGGTCTATCTAATGTACTAAGGACCATCCCGCTTATACTACCACTATATTGAAAATGTCACTTACGAAATAAAACACGAGATTAATATGATGATCTCTTCTAAATCTCGGAGGCAAAACTGAAAATATATGCTATTCAGATAACGATATGCAAGATGCCTGTTCCGGGAATCCAAGTGAAAATTTCAAGACACGCGATCAAAACGCCCTGTTCTGTTCACTGGTAGGACACTACAGCAAATTAATTTATTTTAGCAATTAACTAACGAAAAATATTAGAATAAAAAACGTTCTCATGAAACGAGTCCAAAGGGACAAAACCATTACCTTTATTCCTAATGAGTAGGATCAAGCATTCATCATAGAAACATTAACGGTTTAAGGTTCAACATTGTCACAATCCCTCCACATCTATGTAATCAATTATTAATTTCAGTTCCTGCTCTTGCATACGTACCACACTGCAACTAAACGAAGATAAGTAGTCCACATAAGAAACCATAACACTTGAGATGTTGAATCACCACAATTATCATCATAAAATCCGAACACCAGGGAAAAACCAATGCCATACTCATGTAATTACCATGGCATTTCAAGTTTAGAGCTAAATTTACCAGATCAACAAGTAAATATCAAAGACATACAAAATGAATACTAGCGGATTCCATCAAGTCGTTAAGACACTATATGCCGGGGAAATATATGAGAGAATGTTGTTCATAACGGAAAGGCAAGATTAAAGAAGCATCAACACAATCTACCACAAAGACCTATAATAACGTTAGATCAGACTTTAAAGAATAAAATATTCACGTATACCATGATCACATTTATTTTGGAAAGGTAGTTACGTGAAAGGGTTAAGGCAATAATTCTTAAACTCCATGAGTCATTTAACATTAATGGTAAAAACCCAACATGCGGACTACGACTCCATAAAATTTTAAAAAACTCTCTAACTATGAAATTTCCATTTGCAGTATTACCTCAGATCCTGATGATTCTCCTGAGTTGCTTTTTCTCTTTCTAGCAGGAGAAGGAGAAGGTGATCTTTTCCTTTTCTCGCTTGAGGACATAATAACACAACTAACAGGCACAAGATATTATATAGATTAATCCTTATTCTCGAATGATGAGCTCATCACACTGTCCGATACATCTGAAACAAAGTTATATAAAGCAAATACAGTGCAATTAAGACATGAATTATAAAATACCATGCTACAATTGAGATTTAAAATCACGGTGATCCGGCGATTACCAAAAAACCGGCTAATCATATAAATACGTTCTTCAGAAGAATGACACTGTCACAAGTTATGAAAGTAGGAGTTATAGATAAAGTAAGCACGCTGTACTTTGTCAAAACACAATAAATTTTGAACCCATTGATGCCAACAATGTTACTGAAACTTAAAACACGTTTATCCGTTCCCAAAATTAACCAATGAATATCCTTTTTCAATTGTCGTAGGGGAGCGCTACCAGCGCTACCAACCACACTACCAACTGTAAAATTAAAAAAATACATCAAATGACAAAAGAAAATCGAATCCAACAGGAAGTTGGTGAAAAGGGCGGTAAAGAAAGAGCACTGTGGAAATTATTTTTACTTCTTAAACATTTGCCACAAATAGGTCGAATTTTATCCTTTTGGTCACAGTTGAGGAGTTATCAGAATCAAAGCTTTACCCGAAATTCTTGCGGAAACCGTTGAGGCAATACGTTTCGTAAGAATGGCGTCTAGGATACCGTTTTCCAATGGCGGGTTTCAAATTTATTTTTAGGGAGAAAATTTAAATAAGTACATTCCTATTAATCGTACTGTTCCCATCCATAATTTATCCTTGTTAAAAAAGGAGCACGCATATGATCTACTGGTGTTCATTCACTCAAATTGATTCGTTGCTGGTATTACAGAATCAGAAACAAAATTAATAAAACTCCAGTAATCAGTCTTACTCTATACACCAGAACTATGTATGTTCCACCCAAATTCCGTATTGGAAAAATAATTTTCAATACAAGACAGACAATTAAATAATTTCAAAATAATTAAGCAAGCTTGGAAAGTACAATTAAATATAGTACGGGCAAACATAACTATTTGGACCACAATCCACATAGATCTACCTGGGCATTACCACCAACAGACCAAGTCCATTTAATTTACAATGAGAAAGAAGTGCCAAATCTTCATGAAATACAGAATTCTTTGATCTTTAGTCCTGTAGTACCATGCCTCAAGCTATCGCTGCTTCTCAGTAAATCCACAGAAGAAGTCTTTATTGTAGGTACATTCTTTATGTGTCCAGCTAAAGTATTCAAAAACCCAACGCTGTTTTCAAGGTATTAGCTCTAAGGTTTTCAAAACAATGAAGGCACTGTCCCAAGCAGCATCATGATATCGGCCAATTGTATCATTTTTACACTGTCACACGTCATTTATTGATCAATCCGATATTGGCTACCGATATCGGCAAATGTCAAAAGTGGAAACATTTGCCATTATAAAAAAAAATTTGCTGACGATATTGGGCCGATATAAATGTAATGTTAAAACGACATCTTACACCACTAGTACCACCACATCAGTGGCATAAAAATGATATTGGGCCAACGAATACCATGGCCTGTTTTTTCATTAAAATTATATTGGGATTATTTAATAAGTAACATAGTTAAAATGTATCCTGGATAAACATGCTAAAAATATTTATGATCAGGGACGGTAGAACAATAAAACTGCGATGGAAAACGTAAATGGCGAGAGATAGATTAGATCTAAGAACTTTCACATTGAGAACCCTTCCCTTTACCTCTGACCCAACTCTCCTTTATCCGAATAGGGTAATTTTAAGCGTTTACCTTGTAATGAAAAACCTACTTTGCTCCTGACCCAACTTCCCAGTGAAAGATGCGTAACTTTAAGCGTTATGATAGTAATAATATATTGCAACTCGTTTTCTGTTTAAGTTTTTGGATTTATAACTCAATATGGGGGTGATTCGTAAATCATCAATCAGGGACTACCTGCATTCCAATTTTCGAAGCATCCCAGACCCGAAACTCGGACACTCCCCAAGCAGCATCTTATGACAGTTATAAGTCGGCCCCATGTCATTTTGACGTCACCAATGTCGTTTTATTATCGGCTGATAATGCCGATATAAAAATGACATATAAATGATATCTTTCTCCGATGTAAAATTGATATCGCCGATCGTATCTTAAAATGATATTTACTAGTTATCGTTTTCCAATGCAAAGAATGTCAGCTGAGCTGACTAATAAAGGGCTTAAAAATGATCATATTTTCTGGTCGCTTTATTTCATAATTTTGAGTATTTACATTTTTACCCCGACGTCAGAGAGAAGAAAGTCGTTTCGAAGAATTTCGTGATTGGTCAGAACATCATAAAGCATTTGGAGGCCTACATGTAAAATAAGAAATATGATCCCAGTCAACACATATGAGTCACGCGTGAATTCGTAAATAGCTCTCACGAATGTGTAGGAGCCATCCAAGAAAATTCGAAATGACTTCATAATGGTGTCACCATGAAGTCATATGCACACCTAAACGAGGCATACTCGAGGGCTTTCAAAGCTCTTTTAGAGCTCATTCATGAGGTCATTTAAGACTTCTGTGTGAGATCTAACGTGACGTGGACGCAAATGTGGCGCTACCATGTGCGAGCTTATGGAACTACCAGGAAACCATGAATTGGACCCACTTCATAATTATTCCGATAGATGGCTCTAAACTCGCCGATAAGTACGGCGGGTTGCCGACTCTACCCCATTTGCTAATTTTACAGGAATACCTACATTATTGTATTTCAAAATACCTTACGCGCACTAAGTAAAAGAACAAGGTACCTACATGGAAACTATATGACTTGCAAGACATACACAAATACATTGAAATTGAGGTGCAATTGGAAGTATGGATCAACATAAGTAGCAACAACAACTTACAAGTTTATTACTACCATTCGTTTATTTCACGAAGACAGTGGATTACACTGAATAGATGAGGCATGAATATGTAAGACAACTGTAAACAAAGTATTCATACACCACTCACCTCATCCCACTGCTCCCAAACACATGTCGAGTCTTAAGAAAAAACAAATGTAAACTGTACCCATTAGCACTCACTACAAACAGTAGTCAAACAAAATGTAAAGCCACGATACAATAGTGCGAAACTGAGAAACCTACTCACAACTTATTTGAAAGACCAGGAATAAATGTAATATTAAAATATATATGCAAACAGTATCCACTTGAACACACTAGTTACAGATGTACCTAAACCTATATGAACACCTTAATCACTCCCGAAGCAAATAATAACGAAAATCTGGCAATGTTCTGCTGATAACTATATAAAAGCAGTTTAGTTCACCGCAAACTGATGGATGGTATCAAATTGGGAAATAAAGGAACACCACACTGGCACTACCTATCACTGATCACAGATGTTCACAAGAGATACATATATCAGCGTTGAGTAGATCCCGAGGTTTGCAAAATGAAGCGGCGTCAGCCGACCTGCAAGGTAAACAAGAAATCTTTTGTAACCTAGAATATGAATGGCACAGTATTCAACTATCACTTCAATATCTGCATGAAATATAATATACAATATCATAATTTATCTCATACACAAATTAGACAAAAATTAGAAAAATAAGGGTTTGCAGTTAATTAAACGAACAAAACACGCCAAAACATATGTCATCACGCAATAATAATGCCCAATAGAGGATTATATGCGGCCATGAAACGTGCCTCATCACCACAAGTCTTTTAGCGTTGAAGGAGTAGAAAAATTATTCATGGCCTCGGAATAAAGGTAATTTTCCCAAAAATAATACATTATGTTCATTAAATCGGAAACAAACACACGAAAACAACTCGGAGAACAAACACGCGACGACTTCAGCGAACAAACACTATTTTTTCACTCTTCTTTCTCCACTCCCACAACTATATTAAAACCCCACTTTATGCTAACATTAGAGCAAATATATATGAATGTAAAACTATCAGATAATTAAGATACATGCCATTATATTAGCGTAACATAGTGGAAACTTACCGATGGCTTGATGAAACTTTAATTTGTAATTCCCATGTTGGCGTACAAGTTTTGGATCTTCTTCACCCTGGAGGAATATCCATGACCAAGGCCAAGTCGCGCATTAAGCACCGTTTTCAAATATTTTGAGTATATCCATAGATAAACGACGCAAAATAAATTATTAAACACTCTCACCCGCATAAAAGCACGTTGAACTTCGGCATAGCCAACCGGAGCAGGGGAATCGGAATTCGTTATTCTTCTATTTATTCAGACCTCGTGTGTGTGAACTCTCTCGGAATTCATCCATAGGAGCTCGTAAACACCCTCAAGGATAGAGGTCTTCAAGTTCTCATTCATCTGACGTCATGAAGCGTGAGGACTAAAAGACCTCGTCATGTCTCTTAATGCTGAGTCGTAAAGGGGTCTTACGAATGAGTTCATAAAAGACGTCATTACGAACCCTGTGTTGACTGGGATTATTTAAGGATTCAAAAACACAGAAAGAAAAAAAAACACGAGCATGTGTTATCATGTTTCGCTCCCACTCCATGTCGTCTGAATCTTCAGAATTATTCAGAATCTTGGCATCCAAAGGATGTCCCGCATGGACCTTTTTAGGATGTCATTTTTATGACATGCAAAGGATGTCCATAGGAGAATTCTCTTTATAGATAGATAGTTGGTGCTGATGCACACATGACTGATGATCTATTCAGGGATGATGCATGGCCAGTAGGCGTATTTTACCGGAGATTTTTTAATGAGGAAAGGCAATCAGGATACAGATTCGAATATGGCAGATTGCAGTAGTGGGCGACTTCCAGTGGCAGTAGTGATGCTTCACAAGCAGTGGAATCTGAAGAACCTGTGCAAGCAACTGGTGTGGCGAACGCTCCAGGAAGAATGACGACCAGAGGGCTATTAGGAGTTGTGAAACCAAAAGATAGGTGACTAGCACGTGAGAAATTAGAGGTAGTATACTACCATAATGTACAAGGTTTGAGAACCAAGGTGAGCCAGTTTCGTGTGTGAGTATTGAAATCTGATTATGATGTTATATGTTTGAATAAATCCTGGCTTCGTAAAGAGATATGTGACTCGGAGTTGTTTGACTGCAATAAATATGCAGTTTTTAGCAAGGATAGAGATTTACCATAACAGGAAAAGTAATGGGAGGTGGTGCTATCATTGCTGTGCATAAGGAATTTTATTCAGAAGAAGCGGTGGAATTTGATAATATCTTTGATTGTATGTGTTGAGAGTACGTGAAGGAATTAAAAGGTGGCTATATGTGTGTGCTGTGTATTTTCCACCTAATACGAATATTCAGCTGTACAAATCATTTTATAATACGTTATCTATGGTACCTGTGGTTGGTAATTACTTATTAATAATGTGTGATTTTAATATTTCTAGTTACATTACGTCAGGTGGGTATGGTTGTGAACTCACAGAGGCACTGTATTTATTTCAGAATCTAATGAATGCTGTAGAAGGGAATGAATTTGTGAATAGTAAGGGGAAACGACTTGATTTAGTTATAACAAATATTGATTCCATTGCATTAGAGAGTATGAGAAGAGAGGACGCAGTAGTTCCATGAGATAGCTATCATCCTGCCTTAAACTGCAACTTTGAAATATTTGTAAAAGTCAAGCCGGCTGCTAGAGATAGTGAGTCTTATAATTTTAACAGGGCTATTCTGTAACAGATTACGCCGGCGCTATTATGACGTAGGGCGTTATTTTGGAGAGATCGGCGCAATATAACGCTTTCCTGATTCTGCAAGCTAAATAGAGGCCCCTGGGGGGTCGCTATATAGCACCAAAAATAACGCCAGCCTATGGCTCGCGTTATCTCAGATAGAGACCCCTTCAATGACCTTACTGAACTTGGAAACCATGCTGTAGTTTATTTTACTGTAGCCATGAACCTAAAAATATTGTAAACGCGTTCATATTTGATTCCTGAACTTCAGAAAGGACGTTAATTTGGTTAAACGTCTCTTATTCGATGTTTACCCGGTATCCAAAGAAATTTTCATGTATCTAAGCGATTTCATACATTCGCATATGCGAACATATGTGAACTATCTTTATTTGACCCTGCAAAACATAATACGTTAGCTAAGCCGTAAATGCGGCAATCATGAGCATCTATAAATACATATATGAGATGAGCTTATTGCTAATATAGGTTATAACCTTTTACATTGAGACATATATTTGGATAAAATGCACAAAAAATTAAATTTTGTATTTATATCTACTCCATATGTTAAACTAATCAGTATTATCTTTTGCATAATTAGCTGGTGCGAAATGTAAAACAGGAAAATATAAAATGGGCTATTAAATGACATGGTGACAATCAAACTTATAAATATATAACGTTATAAGCTGTGCACCTGACAATCATTTCGTGCTGTTTAGCTCAATAAAGGGGCTATTTCTCATAGGAGATATTTTGGCTGCTTGCTGTACAGCAACGTTGCAGCTGCTATCCTTTAAGTCAGAGGAGGTCCCTTTTTAAATCCCTTCTCTACATCTTGTCATTCTAGGATTTCATATAATTTGTCACATACTATCATGAAAATATTAACGAAATTTAACACGTATTTCAATCATCGGTTCAGTAAAAAAATATTCCCCGTTCAAAGAGTAATTACTAACGTTTCAATGGGCCACTTCACATTATTTAACGTCGTAAACAACTAAACTTTGCTTGATGAAGGGTTTCAATGTAATTATCATCAGAAAAATTTGTCAAACTATCAAAATGAATATAAAAGACCATTCACAATTCAAAATTGAGCACATCAACACCGCTAACTCACGATTGAACAACATTAACATCAACCCGAATTCTGTCGTCCGCTGAACAAAAACTTCGTCAACGTTTGCTTCACGATAGTCAACTGTCTCTACTTTGTCCCCGTTGCGTATTATTTCGTAACAATATTTTGCGTATATTTCATTTTTGAGAGTTTAAATCCAGAATAAAGTTTTTATAAAAGTTTTAAGAAATTCTTGAGGCATAATTCAATAAATTCTACTCTAATAATACAGATTTAATTAAAACTGTTTGTCCTTGCTGCCTCTTATTGGCCGCTTGGAATCTGCCCTACTACTTTTCTCATATTCTCGAGAGATTACGCCACAGCGCTATATTGCGCCCTTGGATTGGGCGTAACATAGCACGGCGGTATTTACAGAATCGGAAAAGGCGTAATTTCCGAAGAGAAATAGCGGAGGCGTAATATAGCGCCCTCAAGTTACATAATAGAACTATAAGAAGGGAGATTACATAAAGCTGTACAAGGAATTAAGAGGTAAAAACTAGGAAATGTTGACCACTATTGATACTGTACATTGTTTTTATAAATTAACATATGAGGCTATGGACACTGTAATCCCTAAATGTAGAAGGTACCGGTACAAATATCCTAAGTGGTATAATAAGGATATCATTAAGTAACTAAGATCTAAAGATAGGCATAGGCAAAAATACAGGCATAAATGTTCCCTATAACATTAGGTACCACATATTTTCAAAGATGAGTGGCGATTTGAGACAGAAAATTCAGAAAGCTCATGAATTGTATATTACAATTGTTCAGAATAGTATTACTACTGGGGATAGTATTGGGGAAATATTGGAGAATACATTAATAGTGGGAAGAGTGATGGGACTATTCCTGATGAAATGGTTTATGGAAGTAAGAAAGTGGAAACAGCTTCAGAGATTGCTGAATTATTTGCTAAGCACTTTTCTTCTGTGTACACCCTGGGGGATGAAAAAACTGTGATAGCTTATTGTGAACAAGGGGTAACTTGCCTTGGTGGTCCACTATACATAGGAAAGTCAGAAGTGTTGGAGGCAATTGGAAAGTTGAAGCCAAAAAATCATTAGGTGATGATATGATTCCAGCCTACATAGTAAAGGCATGTAAGGTTATTTTTGCTGGTCCTCTTTGTTGTATCTTTGACTTGTATCTAGCTAAAGGAGTATTTCCTAAGACTTGGAAGATTGCCAAAGTATGTCCCATAGAAAGGGAATAAGAGAGAAGTCAGTAAATATTGAACTGTGTCAATTCTATCTATTTTCTCTAACGTGTTTGAGTGTATTTTGTATTGGCATTTGTATTCAGGTTTTAAAACAAGAATATCCAATTTTCAACATGGGTTTACAAAAGGCAGATCTGCGGTATCTAGCCTTGGTAATTTTACTGAATTTGTTTGTGCTACAGTCGATGAGGGGAGTCAAGTTGATGTAATTTATACAGATTGTGGGAAAGCGTTTGATACCGTAGATCATGAATTGATAATCTCGAAATTGGAAGTGGTTGATGTATCTCCTGAGGGGATAGAACTTATTCGGTCCTACTTGAAAAACAGGCATCAATATGTGGTATTTAAAAACTATAAATCAGCTAAGTACACCGCTGTATCTGGAGTACCCCAAGGATCTAACTTGGGCCCCTTGTTGTTTTTGATATTTATTAATGACACTGCACTTTGGCCCGTTTATCTCTATCAGTACATTGCTCGAACACTTTTTTGGGTCTTCCCTTTGAAGTTAATGGCTCTGAATCTACACTAAAGCTAATGTTTCGAGATTTTTCTGTCACCTTTGTAGGTAGGAGCAATGGGTTTTGAAACCATGTTAGGTATTTAGTCAATGTAATCATATCTTCTTCCACTTTTTTTTGCACACTTCTGGAATAATAAAAGACTAACAACATACACCGTAAGATCCGCGGGAGAAAGGCCTAGTGCGGGGTCCGGGCTGGATCTTCGTGAAGCTCCTTTTGGAGCCAGCTGAAGCACCGGAAGACGCTCCGCAAAGGCATACAGAATGCCGATCGGAGCCAGAGGAGCTAGTGCTCCTATGGCTCTTTCTCCGGATATCCAGGCCTAGTTTGGGCCCCGTATGGAGCTAGGAGCTTCATGAAGCTCTTTTCGCCAGTTAGCTCCAGAGCTCCGAGTTTCAGAATTCCACCCGAGGAATGTCCCCAAAGTTTTCCTCAATTAATTTATGAAAAACATCTGAGCATTTGTGATGTCATAAGGAATTTTCAGATATCTGTAACAACCAAAAGGGGTTGAAAAGCAACATTTCATAGTTGATTCCTCATCCGAACATACTTGATGGAAACCCTCTTTAAAATCAAATACAGAGTATAACCTGTACAGAGAACCTGCACCAACAGAGGTACAACAGAGTACCTGCAATTTTCTCAGACAGTTGTTCTAGGGAGGGGATTTCATGTAAGTCCCTCACAATGGCTTGGTTTAACTCAGTTGGATCCAAGCATAGTCTCAGCATACCAGATGGCTTTTCGACAATAACTAAATTACTCACCCATGCTCTGGGATCTAGTTTGTGAACTTTCTTTCTTATACCTTCATTCTCCAGCCTGTCTAATTCCAATCTCAATTCCGGCTTTATTGCACGTGGAACTTTCCTCAGTGGCTTGCATACAGGAATAACATTTTCCTTTGTATTTATGTGACACTGTTGTGGCAAGCTACTAACTCCACTAAAGACCTCTTGATATTTTGAAATTAATTTCTGCTTCGTGGTGCATACGCTATGCACTCTTTTGACGAGGTTAAAGTCTACAAAAGATTTAAAACCGATCAATAGAGAACTGTTACTGTTTAGTATTAAAAATAGTACATGTTTACATTCATATGAAGGTAAACATGTACCATTCTGTAAGGAACATTCCTTAGAGAACACAACAAATCAACTTTTCCCTCAGCCGGAATTATCACACCTCCCCAACCTCTACTTTTACAATAGTGGGTTTGAGATTGAACTTTTGATTTGAAGAGTCCAACAATTTGAGAGGAATAATATTGACCTCTGAGCCTGGATCCAATTTGATATTTACTGGCTTATCCTCTATCAAAACCTTTTCTCTCCACTCATTATTAGGCTCAAGTCGACTAATGGAGTGGATTTTGACACTATCACAATACCAAAATTCATCTATGCTTAGTAAATAGTAATAAATATATACTAAAAATATTCTCAAAAGACCTATGCATGCGACGATGCATGGAATATCCCTCAGTACTCACAATTAACAATTTGAATGAGGCCAAAGTTGCACGAATTTTGCAAAAATAGTCTACACTATTTTCTCACGAAACCTTCAAAATCAAGCCGTTGCTGAACCATTTCGGGTATGTATTTGGAATAAAAAGTGATGTAATTAGATGAAACAATTTTTCATCTTTGTTTTAATGTAGTCTACTTACATTTTTGCAATTATTTACCATAGATATATAAACAAAATGGCGGACCCTCATTTCTGGACATTTTTTTATTATAAAGAAAAAGTTATTTGCATCACCTAGCATTAAAAAATCAATTCATGGGGAAACTTTACAAAGCTTCCACAGTACGAACCCAATGAGTTATGATGCAACCGTTTGCGACGCCGAATTTCACATTAGTTTTTCGATCGCGCGGTCGAGTGTGGTACAACCCACCTGCGGCAAGTGTGTGGAATTGATTGTAGCCACATCCACTCCGCCATGCAGATTTTCAAATTCACTCTTTTTGAACTCACTCCCTGCCACACACCCTTGCGGTGGCTCGAAGAATATCACGAAGATGTATTTTGTAGTTACCAAATGCTCAGATATTAACAGTCTCAATGACATTTCAGGAAAATCCATAGTTCGTGTAAATCACTCGTAGAAAAAAATCACATCCTGAAATTTATTTTCATGTTTCTGCGGATGCATAACTGTTATTTTATTAACTTAGTCTTTCATTATCTTTCGTGGAATATAATGTATTGAATATTGATGAGAGCTTACCCCCTGACCCACACGTTTGACGTGTCCTGCAGATTATGTAGTTGTAGATGAAGTCCAAATAAATCTCCAGATCCAAAAGAAATTCAAGACCAAGTGTACAGCTACTAAGCTCAAGAGATACCTCGCCTATTTCTTTGACTGTGAGAATACATTTGATAAATTGTCAAACAGAAAGTAACTTATAAAAAGAACATATTAGGGGCTGGACAACGGCGTAAAATCTTGCATCAGGGAATTCTTAATCGATCGCGGACACTGTGTTGTTTTACATCTACATCTACATCTACATAATACCCTGCAAGCCACCACAAGGGTGTGTGGCAGGGGGTGATTGCTCACCATACATGCACTACATATTATGCATAAAAAAGGAATAGTATCAATATAGTAGTCAGAACTACACTATTTAAAAAAGATAGAAATTGCAAAGAAAACATGCAAAAACATTCTGTTAGTAGGGTTAGCTTTAAGTACTCATACCAACATGCAGCTACCAATGCTATTCATTGCTACTCTCCGATAGGACATATTTACCGTTATTCGTATCTCTAATTGTGCGAGGGAAAAAGGACATTTTGAATCGGTCAGTTCGGCAATCAATTTCTCTAACTTTATGATTATGGTCCAGTCTGCCATAGTAAGTTGGGGTTCGCAAAATATTTTTAACATCATCACTGAAAATATTGCCTTGGAATTTGTGTAAGAGATTAAGTCTAAATTTCAACCTGCGATCTGACAATGATTCTCATTTCAATTCATTTAAAAGACTGGTTACGCTAATATAATTATCGTATCGTCCCTTTACAAATCTGGCCGATCTTCGCTGCACACGTTCAAGTTCATTACGTAGACCGATTTCGTAGGGATCCCATACACTGGCAGCATATTCCAAATGAGGTCTAACAAGGGAAAAGTAGCTGATTTCTCGTACATGAACGTCACATTTACCCTATACTCTTTTAATGAAACCCAGTTTGCGATTCGCTTGACCCATTATTTCACGAATGTGTTTACCCCAGGAAAGATCATTTGTCAGTCTTATTCCAAGATATTTAATGGATTCCACGTTTGTTAATTCATTCTTACTTATTTTGTAAGTGGTAGGAGGAGAGCTATTCTTTTTCCAAAAATTCATTACAAGACATTTCTTAAAGTTTAATTCTAACTGCCATGTATCACACCAAGTTTCAATTGCTTGTAGGTCAATATTTAAATATTCTTTATCGTTTGGGCATAGAATTTCCCTGTACACTACTGCGTCATCGGCAAATAGACGAAGCTTACTTTTTACCACCTTTTGGATATCATTAATGTACAAAAGGAATAGGAGTGGACCTATCACACTACCTTGTGGGACACCCGAAGTGACTGTAATTGCCGGTGAGGAAACACCGTCCAAAACAACCCTTTGAATCCGATCATGCAGAAAATCATTAATCCATGATATAATGTTACTGTCTAACCCATAAGATTTTAATTTCAAAATTAGTTTGCTATGAGAAACCTTGTCAAAAGCCTTCTTGAAGTCGAGAAATATAGCATCCACTGGAATATTATTTTCGCCAGAAACTAAAATATCGTGGGAAAAGAGAGCAAGTTGAGTTTCACACGATCCGCTCTTTCGGAAGCCATGCTGGACATTGGACAATAAATTCTGGCTATCTAGGTGTCCCATGACTGAACTGACAATTATATGTTCTAGGACCTTGCATGAAATGGATGTGAGGGATATAGGTCTGTAGTTAGATGGCTGCTCCCTATCACCACTTTTAAAAATGGGTGTTACATCGGCTGCTTTCCAGTCCATCGGTACGACGTGTTCGGTCAGGGATTTATTAAATACTATTTCAAGGTACGGGGAAATTTCGGATGCTAACTCTCTATATACGCGGGAGGGAATTTGATCAGGGCCAGGAGATTTACTGGGGCTTATATCTTTAAGTAACTTTTCAATACCATTACAGGAAATGTCAATTGGTTGCATCAACCGCTGAAAGAGGTCAACTGTTTACCTGTATATATGGGCGACAGATAATGATGGAAACATTCCCTAGGCAACAATTCGGAAAAGACCGTGACACATGCCATTCATCGACGTCCATAACACCAAAAACAAAACTACACTCAGTAGACGTACGTAAACATAATGAGGGAAGCGTCAGAAAATCACTCAGACATATTCAAACTTCGCGGAACCACCTCCATGTCACTGCAAGGTTGCCATTTTTCCGGCAGTCGCCCACCGCATTTTTACCAAAATCATAAAACTGTTATTTTTCATCGTAGAACGACCATTAAAGGACGTACGTCCTCGCAGGATTATCAGGAGTACGATGAAAACTGGTATTTATTGCAAAATGGCGTAGCTGTTAAAGTTTAAATTATACTGGGTACCGTCAGTTTTCGCTGTGTTATATAGCCACCCGCCGCGTGGGTGGACAGAGAGAGGACAGCGTTGGGCCTGGGAGCTCGGGAATGGGTCGCGGATTAGGACCCTTCCCGAGGTGGGACACACCCTTCCCTCTATTACCTGAGACATGGTCCCAGAAGTTCACTTTTAACCGTGGACCTATCACACTATCTTGCGGGACACTTGAAGTGACTTCAATTGCCGGGGAGGTAACACCGTCCAAAACAACCCTTTGCACACCATCATGTAGGAAATCATTTATCCATGATATAATATTACAGTCTAACCCATAAGATTTTAATTTCAAAATTAGTTTGCTATGAGACACATTGCCAAAAGCTGTGTTGAAATCGAGAAATATTGCTTCTACTGGAATATCATTTTCGCCAGAAACTAACATATCGTGGGGAAAGAGTGCAAGTTGAGTTTCACATGATCTACTCTTGCCGAAGCCATGCTGAACATTGGACAATAAATTCTGGCTGTCTAGGTGCTCCATGACTGAACTGGCAATTGTATGTTCCAAGACTTTGCATGAAATGGATGTGAGGGATGTAGGTCCGTAGTTGGATGGCTGCTCCTTATCACCACTTTTAAAAATGGGTGTTACATCGGCTGCTTTCAAATCCATCGGTACGACGTGTTCGGTCAGGGATTTCTTAAATACTATTTCAAGGTAGGGGGAAATTTCGGAAGCTACCTTTCTATATAGTAGCATTGTACCGCTTAGTTTCAATCAAGAAGTACATCTATGTCAACTCCTTAATTATTTATTTTTATAAGTACTAGTATTCTACCAGCTAAGGGAGATTTTGATGGACAGTAAATTCGACTCCTATTTCTCAAGCGATGCCCTTCGTTCCATATTCTGCCTACCTGCCATTATTCTACCCGAACCACCCAAAGTACCATTCATCTTCTCCCTCTTCCTCGCATACCCAATATTTCCTCCCTACTACTACCTCCAAAACACCCTGGTCTCTTTAACTCTGCTTCATCCACTCCCTCTGCCTTCTCCAACTTTCCTCAAACAACATCTTTCCTCATCCACCATATGCAGCACTTCCAAGTTTGTCTTCCTTACTGCCACCTTAATACATTCATCCTCCTCCACACCCACATCTTAAAATCCCTAATTCTATTTACATGTTCTTTTCTCAAAATCCGCATTTTCTCGCCATACAATGCCACGCTCGACGTCAGACTTTTTACAAGTCTTTTCTTTTATTCTAGGCACTTAAAAATACTACCTCTGTTAAGGGGAGCGTGGTAACACAGTGGTAAGAGCATTTGGCTGCCAACCGATTGTCCCGGATTCAAAATCCGGGGGAGGCCTTTGAACGTGTACCAGAAAAATCTATCTCCATCACTAATCAGCAATCCTAAGATTGGTTTAACGAATTCTCCACTCATTTCTTCTATCGGCCAACCCCTTAATCTAATTCTTCTTTATCACATCCGCCAAGTGGGCTTATTTTCTGCGAACCAGATCTTTCTGGGAAACCACTGGCGGTCTAGGGAAAGGAACTACTGCCCCCTGCTCTGATGTGTGCTTTACACTCGCCGTTGGCTCAGTCAGTATTTGGTGAGCTCTACTGAACCATCGACATCTACATAATATGCAAGCCTGCATAAAGGTGTGTGGCAGGGGGTGGATTCTCACCAAGCATGCACTACTTATCTAGCATAAAAAAGGATTATTATTAATATACTAGTCTAAACTTCACTACTTAAAAAAGACAAAAATAGTAAAGCAAACATGCAAAAACATGCTGTTAAATGGGTTAGCTTCAAGTCCTTATGCCAACATGCAGCTACCAATGTTATCCATTGCTACACTCGTACTGGATATACAGGGTGTTTTTTTTAAACTTCCCCCCCCCCCCCCCCCCCCCCCCCCCATATCTCTAAAACCGCTGCCCGGATTGAAAATCGGTAAAAGACGGGTCCAATGAATTTCGGGGGGAAGAAAAACCATGTTATTAGTTTCCTGCTTAAAGTTGGCATACTGCCGACAATGGGGTCAACATTTTTGTTTTAATGGGAACCCCCCTTTTGTATGGTGGCATCGTGTTCTACGAGAAAAAAGAATTAACTTTTGTTGGACCCATTTTTTCCCCCACCCCAATATTTTGAGTTATTAGCGCAAGAAAGTTGAAAATTTTGAATTTCTGATTTTTCGCTGATCTCCAACTATACTCCGGGACTCTTGGAGGCCCCAATTGTTGTCGGAATTTCATTGATTGCTCGTACTATTTCACTTATAGCCAATATTTTGATTCATTCAGCAGGGATATTCACTTTTTCCTCTAGTCGGGTGGGAAATACAATAGGTGATCTAAGCCTTATTTATAAACAAATATTACTAGGTAACAGATAAATATTTCTTGGGCACAAAG